>JAODAL010026911.1:0-55877 GCA_025379985.1 Phyllomedusa bahiana
ATCGTTTTGATAGGGGGCCCGACAATGACTATCGATCGATTCGATAGCCAATGCAATCGCTCAACACTAGTTCTGACGTCCGTCTTTGACATTAGTTGGTGCCAGTAGGCTGCATTACCTGGAACAGTTGCATGGCGTCTTTCCACACAGAGTGAGATTTATTTATTATTTTGGTATAAACTCCAGGTCTTTATTTTTGCCTTATATTATGTATGTATACAGTTTCTCACAAAGTGAGTACACCACTTACATTTTTGCAAATATTGTATTATATATTTTCATGGGACAAGAGTGAAGATATGACACTTTGGTACAATGTAAAGTAGTCAGTGTACAGCTTGTATAACAGTGTTAATTTAATGTGCCCTCAAAATAACTCAACCCACAACCATTAGTGTCTAAAACACTGGCAGCAAAACTGAGTACACTCATTAGTAAAAATGGAAAAATTGTGCCCAAAAGCCGCCATTATTTTCCAGGTTGCGACTGGAATCCATGACGACATCACGGAGCTGGTGGATGTTAGAGACCTTGTGCTCCTCCATCTTTCCTTTGAGGATGCTCTACAGATGCTCAATAGTTTTTAGGTCTGGAGACATGCTTGGCCAGTCCAGCACCATTACCCTTATTTTCTTTAGCAAGGCAGTGGTCATTTTGGAAGTGTGTTTGGGGTCGTTATCATGTTGGAATACTGCACTGCAGCCCAGTTTCTGAGGGGAAGGGATAATGCTTTGCTTCAGAATGTCACAGTACATGTTGGTATTCATGGTTCCCTCAATGAACTGTAGCCCCCACAGCTGGCAGCACTCATGCAGCCCCAAATCATGACACTCCCACCTCCATGCTTGATTTTAGGCAAGACACACTTGTCTTTGTATCCATGTATGCTTGTCTTCAGCAAACTGCGGCTTTCTTGTGCATTATCTTTAGAAGAGGCTTCCTTATGGGACAACAGCCCTGTAGACCAATTTGATGCAGTGTGTGGCGTATGGTCTGAGCACTGACAGGTTGACTCTCCACCCTTTTAACCTCTGCAACAATTCTTGAAGCACTCATACATCTATTTTAAAAGACAATTTCTGGTTATGATGCTGAGCATGTGCACTCAACCTCTTTGGTCAACTAAGAGAAGCCCTGTTATGAGTTAAAACTTGTTAAACCACTGTATGCGCTTGGATCACCATGCTGCAACTCAGTTTCAGGGTGTTGGCAATCTCTGATGACAATTCTTTGCCATGAAGGGCCAGCGGTTTAGACAATTGATGGCTGTGTGTTGAGTTATTTTGAGGGCACACCATAGTTACACTGTGATACAAGCTGTACACTGACTACTTTACAGGGTATCAAAGTGTCATATCTTCAGTGTTGTCCCATGAAAATATATAATACAATATTTACAAAAATGTGAGGGGTGTACTAACTTTTGTCACATACTGTAAATGGACATTTTCCCATGGCTCGTTCACTCCTGACAAAGCTGTGCCATAGCAGCGATATATGTGGGGTGTATTTCTACAATTGACCTGCTGCCTACCTAATCTAGTCTTGCCCCAGCTGATGGTGTCTACTTTTAACCCTTAGGACCACATGTATGAAAACTGTTTAGGTCTAAAATTCACTTTTTTAGCCATAGTAACCTATGGGCAAAAAGTGAGTTTTAGACCTAAACATTTTTCATACATGTGGCACTGAATGTGTTTACCACACAAGTATATTACTTATTTACATGAGGTTAGGTTTTTTACATCTCCACATACTTATGGTGGCTTTTAGTAGGATTGTATACATAACAGGGGTTTTGGTTTCCTAACAGGTCCTAAACTGACACATGTTGTTGCATGTTAGGGAATGCAGTTTTTTGGTCTTTTGTATTATAGAATGATAATAAAATTTATTGGGTGTGCACCTATTTTGTATGTCTCCCTTTCCCCATATTTGATAAAGTTTCTTGTTGGACATACAGTTTTTACCCCACTTTTGGTTATTGGTGGTGCCCACTTCTTAATAATTAGCAAGCAAGATTTTGCGCATTTGTTGTCTGATTGCAGGGCATTTATCGGAACAAACATTCGTTCAGCCGATATATGGCCCATGTAAAAGGTCCTTAACATTAGTGGGACATTTTAATGATATATGGTCTTGTTATTACTCTTCACGTTAAAGAGGGTTGATAAAGTGTATTTTGACCGGGACAAGATACTTGAGATGAATGACAAGGATTTATGAACAGATGACAGCAAAAAGTTAGAGCACATTTATGTTAATTTAGATGTGCATAGACAGCAATCACCAGGATCATATTAGGAAATATATCCAGGCAAATCACGTGTAAGAAGCGACCTTTAATATTTGGCAGGGGAAGAATGTTACATTCTAGGATCACGCTAACATCTTGTAATGAGAGAACATACAGCACATGCCATAAAGAACATTGTATGCTACTGGGTGAGGCGTCACTTCACACCCCGAATGGCAACAACACTGTCTATGATGGGAAACATTTCATATGGATTTAACACCAAAGATAAGCCAGTGCATATAAAACTGCCATCAATTAACCTATTTTATGGATACAACTGACCATAAGTAATGGAAGGTATGTGCGAGAACTATACCATATACCACATACAGTATACCATAGACCATAGGGTGGTGAGTGTGCTTTGACTGCACTGCTGACTTCCAAGTTGCATGACTTTATAATTTTAGAACCAGAAACTGTACACTGTGCAGCCTTTCTAGAATCTTAATAAATTTAGAAGAAGAAGAGTTAGCAATTGATTGTGATATAAGAATGTCATCAGCTAACCAGTTGTAAAAGGTAGTTGGGTACCAGTACCCGTTGGCTTATGCATTATACAACGCGTCATCTTGTCCATATAGTTGCAGCAAATTCCTTTTTTATTTAACGGGACGGAGTTGTGATAACGTGCGCAACCAACCATGCAGATGAGCCACGGTACCAATGAAGAGGAGCACCAAAAAGAACTAGTCTAATGTACTGATCAGTAGGGGGTCTCAAGACACCAATCAATATTTTTTCTAACAGTAGACTATTAAAGGTCCTATAGAATCCCTATAAATGGATGATCTCAACATCCATTCTAGACACTTCGCCTGCCAGGTTTTCACTATGCTTTTCGGTACTTTTGCCAACTGTTTACGCAATTTCCTCTCCTTGTCAGTGTCCACTGTAGAGTGACTCATTTATCTATAAAAACAAATAAAGACACACCAGCTTCACTTTTACTCTCCAATAAACCAGATGAGAGGAACCAGTTAAGCAGCAAACAGGATTATCAATGTAACTGCTTAGCTGATGGTGTCTGTCTCTGCCCTATTGTGATTTCTAATGCTTCGTTAGTCCCTCAATTGCTCTAGCCATGGGTATAAAATCTGCACAAGAGGAGAATAGATATAAATGAATGTAGATCCACCAGTTGCTACACAACAATTATTTCCCAAACACTTATGAAAAGCCACAATATAATAAAGTTATATACTTTATTCATTACGTTATAAAAGCAATAAGTAAAAACATTTAAAACACCCACTGATATAAAGTATCAAACAGATACACATATGAAACTATCAAGGTACAGCTTTACATATAGCATAGGTATATAAATATCTGTGGGTCAGTGCTGTTGGTCCAGCGCTTTGCATGTTTTATATGTTTTTATATGTTTTTACTTTTACTTTGTTTTACTTGTTTTTAACACATAATCAATAAAATACATAATTTTATTTATTACATTGGGACTTTGTATAAGTTTTTTGTTGTATTTCATTAGTCTATATATAGAGCCATTTAATTTGTATACACTATTGCCAGACCTTTTTAGTTTGTTTCTAACAATTATTACCCACAATATAATGTTATAAATATAAAATTAGGCATTGCTTTCAAGATGGAACTTTCTGTCCTTCTTTACATAATATATAATTATCATTCTTAATCATCCCTAGTAAACACGATAACATAGTCCCTTCCTTCTATATAGCGTGTCTATTATATAGATTTATAGTAATATTGTTAGCTTTTTTCTATATATGCCAACCCTTTCTGTGTTTGCAAGCTTACACATTGTCGATCGTATGATCACAACACACTTTCCAAATATCTGGGTAAGTAGGAGCAATGTTGTTTTGCCAAACAACATATGAAATTGGGGATTTGTAGATGGTATGATCTGGTGATGGCAAAAAGAAATCATGTATCCATCGATGATAAGGCTACAAGTTGGTCTCATATAATATATACTAGAAACAGATGTGGTGTCTTCAGATGTCACGGTAGACAAAAAAAAAGCTGTATGGTCATTGTGTCGCCTACCTTATTGAATCTGTACGGCCACTCCAAGGAGTAGAGTCTAAGGAGCCCCCTGGTTTTCACCCTTAACTCCTTAACGACCGCCCACCGTCTTTAGACGGCGGGCATTTCAGGTCGTTCGTCTGCAGCGACGTCTTTAGACGTCGCTGCAGACACCGGAGTTTGCGGCGCCCGTCGCCGCAATTGCGCTGGGATCGGGGCTGTACTACTCAGCCCCGATCCCAGAGCATGTCCTGCAGGCATCGGGGAGTGGCGGAAACCTCCGCAACCCGATGCTTTTTTTTTTATTGCGCTGCGGTAACGCACCGCCGCAATCAAAGGGTTCCCCTGCTCTGTCGGGTGATCGGAACACCCGGTGACCCGACAGAGCCCGGGGACCAGCTGCACAGTCAGCTCTGGGGACCTAGAGTGGCCCCAGAGCTGTCTGTGTAAGAAGCCAGTGATTAGGACGCACTGTGTGCTGTCCTAATCACTGCCTGTCTCAAACTGACACAGATTAGAATGTATTAGCATATATGAGTATGCTAATACATTAGTAAGTGTAAAAAAAAAAAATTAAAAAAATGTAAAACAGTTCTCCCTTCATGGGAGTAAAAAAAAAGTACAAAAAACCCCATAAAAAGTGTTAAAAAAGAATAAAAAAATAAATAATAAAATAAAAATAAATATTTAATTAAAAATAATTGTGAATAAATTACACACACAAAAAAACCTACACATATTTGGTATCCACACGACCGTAATAACCTGTAGAATTAATCTAACAAGTTATT
Source organism: Phyllomedusa bahiana (assembly GCA_025379985.1). Lineage (NCBI taxonomy): Eukaryota > Metazoa > Chordata > Amphibia > Anura > Hylidae > Phyllomedusa > Phyllomedusa bahiana. The sequence continues at coordinate 5,107 of JAODAL010026911.1, forward strand.
AAGTGTGAATTGTGAATGGTGTAAAAAAACAAAAAAAAAACATTTTTTTTTTAAAAATTAAAAAAAAATACTGCAATTATTTATAAGTGAAACTTAAACTATTCCCCCATAAAGTACAACTCGTCTCGAATAAAACGAGGCCTCATCCAACTGCGTCATTGAAAAAATAAAAAAGTTACAACTGTTGAAACGCAAGGAGGCAAAAACGAAAAAAATGTTCTGGTTATTAACTACTTTTCAGGCGTTCGGCTTAAGGGGTTAAAGAGAACCTGTCACATACCCTGGCTGAGGACAGAACAAGCTAGTGACAGACCTACTGTTTCCAGCGCGGTGCCCCTTATTCTGTAAGATGCTGTAGTTTTTGTGTATTTAATGCTCAGATCTGCAGTTTTCAGCCAGAAGAGTCATTCAAAGAGTCAAAGAGTCAGATTTTTTCAAACCCCGCTCATCTGAGGCTAGCCCCGCCCACCTCAATAGACAAACCTATTACTTTGAATAGGCAGAAACATGTGAATAGCTGTCAGTGGGCGGAACTAGCCTTTGGTGGGCAGAGCTAACACCTGCTCATGAATAAGATTTGAGGGGTAAATACTCTAAAACTGCTGCATCTTACAGAATAAGGGACACAGCACTGGAAACGGCAGGTCTGACACTAGCTTGTGCTGCCCTCAGCAAGGGGGGCATAACCTATGTGACAGGTTCCCTTTAAGCTCTTATACAAGGGATCTGGACTTCAATACAGAGAATTCCCAGGTTGTTACCTCCAATGTGGTCACTTGCTGGGACAGTTTGCATGCAGGCATGTTACAGGAGGGACAGGCAGAGATGAGGTTAGTTCACAAGCAGAAGGTTGAGGGTGGAGTTAAGTTGTAAATGGATCGGAATAAGCTAAAGGTCGATACTAGAAAATTGTACAGTGAATTGTACGGTGAATCATCATTATCACTCCCTTCATAAATCATTATGAAGGGAGTGGTGCCGCTTAAAAAGGATCAGGAAACAGGCGACTGGTCCTGTGGCAACTGGGTGCCCTATAGCAGGCCCTGCCAGAGGAAGAGAAGGATGGACCAGGTAGCTCTCTGGCTGCTCCACATGGCAAATAAGAGAACTAGCATGCCTGAAGCTGATGAAATGAGCCACGGCTCGTCTCATTACAAAACTGCTTCTTGGTAGCCAGGTTTTCAATTCAATGGATGGTAACATTAAATAATATTATCATACTCATATTCTATTTCCAAAATGTCCTATCTTCCACTACCTTCATGTGTTTCTTTTCTTTTGCCTCTTTATTCATCTATCATGAGATCCATTTTTTGCAGTGAAACTTCCTGCTTGTGGGAGTGTCAGTATTTCTCCATCAGCATTTTCCTACAAATCCCAGAATGCATTACAGTTATAATCTAGGGCTTCGTGCACCTGCCCTATAATCCTCCTATCACTGTTCAGCCCTGCCCTGCACCCTTACATCATCATTCTCAGACAGGTACACCTCATGCCCCTGCATCTCTGCTCTAGTTTACTTCCTGGTTGCTTGCAGCAGGCTGTGTGTGGTACTGTGCACCAGTCAGTTTGTTTCATAATATAGTAGGGTACGATAAGTATGAGAGGACAAAAGTCTCTTTTTTTTTTTATTCAAAGTACTGATGGTAGCGTCTGTGTATGGGCGGTTTCTCCTTTCCGTCTCAACAGTCCAATATATTATGCAGCTCAGACGCATATATTTGAAAAAATTATTGCATCATTTATTGAGGACTATAATACAAGTGATAAAATCATGTAGACATACTTGTATATGGATCAGTCTCATCCGTAGTGCATATAACGGCATGTCATGGCATTCAATGTTATTATCAGCGGTGTGAATCCATGCAGCGCATTTAGCGAGGCAGAAGCAGTCTGTCAGGCAGGGCGTCACACACCTGTGGAGAGTGATGTTTTGAGAGGTGGTGCCTCCCTTTCTCAAGCTACTTGCAGCAGCTTAAGAAAGGGAGGCACCACCTCTCAAAATGTCGCTCTCCACAGGTGTGTGACACCCTGCCTGACAGACTGCTTCTGCCTCGCTACATGCGCTGCATGGATTAGCACCAATCAGATTGTAACTTGGTAAAAAAAAATGATTTCATTATTCTGTGATATATGTAATACATGTACAAATATATAATTTTGTTTATATATTTGTATGTATGTGCTTTACATCCACCACAGCAGGTACATAGCAATCCCATCACTGTGATTGTTGTGGGGAATGTGGCATCCCCAGCTTTCCTTTACTCTGGAAAGCCTTTCTAGCATCCAAGAAATGTGAGTAATGTCACATCGTCCACAGCAATCAGTTTTCATCATATGAAAGCTAAGTGTCTGCTGTAACGGAAGTGGCATCGTCCCTGCACCATGTGATGTCAGGGAAGCATCTCATGATGCTTTACCATGGCACCACTACGATATAAAGAGCAGTAAGCAGACTTTTTCTGACTGCTTCTGGATAATCTCAGAATTTCTCATGCACATTCAGCCAATCAAACAATGCAAGTCTTCTGACCAGATGAAAAGGTGTGTTTAGCAAATTTATCAAAAAGACCTCTCCTCCTATCAGAAGAGGTAAAAAAGTGCACAATAATGGAGGCACCTTGACCGTAAAAGCTTACAGTGATGAGTCACTACGTACACATAGTTATCACTGTATGTGCTACATTTGTGTATAACATCCTTCTCCTCCAGCTATGTACATTACATTATATTCCTGTCAGCACCTTTGTTTACAGAGTGACTAATGAGTGACTAGAGGCAGCCAGATCTTTCTCTGCTCAGGTCACGCCCACTACAAGGGAGTGTTTCAGAGCTGAGCCTGGCTTCAAAGCATACCCACTGAGTGATGATAAAACGTCCATTGAGGACATGTGATCAATGTACATCACATAGTTTGCAGTAAGTAGAAAGGAGGGGAGTAAAGGGCTTTCTGCTTGGTTTTGCTAAGCAGAACAGGTAAATAATTTTTAATGAGTATCAATGATAAAGTTCAATACAATTAAGTTGCGAGCTCTAAAACAAATAAAAAGTCAGTCCTGGAGAACCCCTTTAAACAGCCATCGTACCATACCCTGTATAATGCTTTTAGTATGCAATGCAATCATGTAGGTCCTAAAACACCAATGCAGTATTTGTGTCCGAGGTGTTTTCATGTTCAACGATTGCTGTACTGTTGTAGGTTACATGATGTCCTTTTTGTTCTATCTATAAAAAAAAAAATTATATTTATATGATGAATTTAAGCTAAATATATAAGGCACAAAGTGAATACAAGTCTCCCAGACTGTGATATTCTAAATATCTGAATCTCCAAGATCAAAGCCCAGCTATGTTACCAATGATCCGGGCCAACATTATGTCATTTCTCAGTAATCTAGATCTCTCTTGAAGCACATTCTTGCCATCAGCTTCAATCCTAGCAACTTATCTGTCAAATTCAATCTGTGCTGACAAGCTCAGCCTCCCTCTTGTGGCCTTGAGATACAACCAAAACCTTAGGATAGAGTTTCACCAGAAGTGAGTGAATCTATTTGTCCAGTCTTCAGATGAAAACACTAGGACTAGAAGTATATATGACCTAGCTGAAAAGAGCAATGATATGTTGTTAGATGTAAATGACAACTGACCGATAAAATTACATCCAGAGTTTGTTCAGGAGAGAAAATTAAACAAATCTGCTTGCATAGCATTCCAGGGGGAATACGACATGAGCAAACTACTGTAACTCCACAGATATGTGGGACCGATGATCCGGATGCCTCAGCGTGACGCAAACACAAGTAGACACTACTTCCACTGGGCTCCGGGGGTGTTAGGAATGTGACAGCTTGTAAGAGCATTCTAATTAGTTAACCTTTACCACACAATATTAATTGTATGTACTTGGTAAAATCAGCAAATAACTTCTAAAAAAAAAAGTCTGAAACACTAAACAGACGCAAGCAATGCATTATCTTTATATCTTATAGAATCTGTATAATAATAATGCCTTTCAGTGTAAGGGGTGAGGTGTCCCCTACTGGACTCCGATCTCGGGGATGTGATATTTAAAAAGGGTACTTTAATCATAGTCAAATATTTATTAGAGGGGTTTTCTGGTTTAGGAAGCCTAATCTACTTTATTAGGTAGTTAATAGATGGAGATTAGTGTTACATAGTTACATAGTACGGTTGAAAGAAGACATGTGTCCATCAAGTTCAACCAAGGGTGGGGAACTGTTGATTGAACGGTTCTAGAAAAGTTAAGTTCTAGTAGAACTTCTTGAATTTTTAGAACTTGATCCGAACATTTTACAATTCGTTCGAGTAAAGTTCTAGTTCTAGTTCGACATGACATTTTCAGTTTGTTGTCAGCGGCTTTCTGCACTTTTGGTGGCCATCCAATCACCCTTCTGCACTTTTGGTGGCCATCCAATCAGTGCAGAGCACAGAGTAGTGTCAAAAACGTCATCACTGAAGTTTAGGGCTCTCATTGGCTGCTAAAATTACATGACCATGTTATATATATTTCACTGTATTGCCTTGTGAACGTCATTTTCAGCTCACTCTCTGTACTGTACAGACTGCTCTTAGTTAGTTAGTTGGTTAGTTAGTTAGTTAGTTATTTATTTAGCATTTTTCTCTCCATAGACAGCAATAGTTAGGGAGTTTGGTATTGCTGGCTGCATCTTTCCCTCACCCGAACTGTTATTTGGGACATTTGCAAGCTTAATAACACCTACCTCTATTTTATGGATTAATTATACAGGTGCTCGGATTTCACTCTGTACTTACAGACTGCCATAGTTAGTTTGGTTAGTTAGTTAGTTATTTACTTTTTACATCTCCTAGACACAATGTTAGGGAGTTGGTATTGCTGGCTGCATCTTTCCCTCACCCAAACTGTTATTTGGCGCATTTCAAGCTCACATAACACCTAACTCTCATATATGGATATATATTACGAGTGCTGATTGCTAAAAACTCATGCCCAAAAGTTCAGTTTTTGCAGTTTTGGGGGTTCAGTAATTGTATAACACACCGTCTGCAAATCTCCTATGTTTCAAAGGAGCTTTTTGCCCCCTCAGGATGCAGCTGCTAGCGCTGCACCTCCTATAGCTACGCCCCTGCTTGCAAGCTGCCCTCATCTTTTCAGTTAGTCATTCAAAGGAATGAAGTATTTTAGCCTCTCAATTTTTTTCTTTTTTCTTCACTAAGTTGTTCCACGTATTCAGTTTACTATTATGGATGGTAATTACAGCTTCTCCTCACCTGTATAGGTATCAACATTAACCAGAACATCTTCTCCCATTGACTTTAATGGGGTGCGAAGTTGGAGATCGAATAGAACTTTGAACCAAACTCACAAAAGTTCGAGGTTCTAATCGAACTAGAAGCTTTTACTGTTTGCTCAACACTAATGGAGGCAACTCATTAGAAACCTGTAGGACAGAGAACTACGACAAAGAGGGTCTATCTTTCTGGTGGCCCAGGAAGTCCATGGACTATATGGTCAACCTGGTGATTTTATTGGTAACTGTTTAATGTCACCAGTGGTGGTGCCGATTGAAAATTGTACGCAGTACAATTCTTCACAGATTACAGCTAATTTCTGTGGTTCCAGCAGCAGGTCATCCTATGATAAGTTTGCAGATAGGAGACCCTTCTCACAAATAATGTCCAAGGCAGACAAGCCCCTAAATAATTTTTTACCTTCATAGTCCACCCATTAACATACACATTTCTATGTTGGAAAATTAATATTAATATACCACCTGCTACACTACTGACACACCTTAAAGCAACCCTGTCAGGAGGTTTATAGTATCCTATCTGATAACAGCATAAAATGGAGGGAGGGGCTGAGCTCTGTGATATATAGGTTTATATAATTTACAGCAGAATTTCTAAGAAAAATCTGAATAAATCTTGATAGGACTTTTCAAGTGACAGTCAAAGTCCTGCTAACACATCCTACCTATAGTGAACGTATGTGGGCAGAGTAAGCAGGACTTTCACTTTCTCTTTTATGAATCTTGTCAGGATTTACCCTGTTATTTGCTCAGAAATCCGCTTCAAATCATATAAACCTATGTATTACAGAGCTCAGCTTCTCTCTCTCTATAACTTTCTGCTCTCAGATAGAGAGGCATAAACCACCAGTCAGGTTTATGTTAAGGACAAAAACAGTTAAATTTTGGCTGCAAACTGCAACCTTTAATGGAATCTACAAATATGAATTTACAGTGATGCCTCAACATACAATATTAACTGCTTCTAGGAAAATCATTGTATGTTAGAACCATCATAACTAGAGATAGGCGAATCGATTCTAACGATGTGGAATTCGTTTAGAATTTCAGGAAATCTTCGGTTCTGAACGAAGTTGAAGTTTGGGGTACTTCGGGTGAACGAAGTGTGCTTTTGATTGCTAAAATGGCTGCGAGCACATGGCGTTACATGGGGCAAAGCACTCTGGGAGGAAGAAGGGCATAGCCTGCATGACATGTGCAGAGATGAAGCCAATCAGAGACCGGCGGGATTCTGTGACGTCACCGCACTATATAAGTCCGGGCGCGACACTGGGAGCTCATACCGCTCTCACTGTACTGATCAGGGAAGGTGCTGCCGCGGCTGATTGTTACTGAAGAACTGATTTTTATACAGCGATTTTTGTGGGATGTCTCAGCTAGTCTCAGAGACTGCTTCTCTTAATGTTCTATTTCTGATTTTTTTGGTGTATTGGATCTGAAGTCCAGTGTGTGTCCACTGCAGCTGCATATACATTCAATATCCAAGTGGGATCTAAGCCAGTTCCTCTTGTATTCATTTAAAGAAACAGCGTTTTCATAATACAAATACCACTTCATTTTTGGCTGCTCAATTCTTTTGCGCAATTTACATCCAGGGGTTAATTAAGCGTTGTTTTTGTGCTGTGGTGACAAAAATAGACCGTCTTTTTCACCGCCAAAAAATACAATTTTCCTGTAGCATAATTCACAAGCGAAGGTTAATTACAATTTTTTTCTCTTGTTGTGTAGCGTAGAAAACACGCAATTGTAACACGCTACAAAGCTAGTAGTTTCCGGCTGCTCAATTCTTTTGCGCAATTTACATCCAGGGGTTAATTAAGCGTTGTTCTGCTGCTGTTGTGACTCCAAGAAACCGTCTTTTTCACCGCCAAAAAATAAAATTTTCCTGTAGCATAATTCACAAACGAAGGTTAATTACAATTTTTTTCTCTTGTTGTGTAGCGTAGAAAACACGCAATTGTAACACGCTACAAAGCTAGTAGTTTCTGGCTGCTCAATTCTTTTGCGCAATTTACATCCAGGGGGTTTAAATTTAAACGTTGTTCTGCTGTTGTACTCAGTAAAAGAAACTTGGTTTTTCACCGCCACAAAATAAATTTTGTAGCATAATTCATATCCGAAGGTTAATTAAGCCTGTTTGTGCTTTTATATTCAGTAAAATACACAGAGTTTTTAAACGGCACATACAAGTAAATTTTTCCTGCCCATTTGTGGAGCGCAATTTATATCCAAGGGTTACCCAAGCTTCTTAGTGGGTTCATTTGGCGTCAAATACAGGGTGTGTATTTATCATATACAGATATCTTCATCAAACAGTGTCTGTACATTTTAGAACAAACAGTATGTCAGACAGAGAGGTGGCAGGCTCTTCACCTGCGAGTGGCAGAGGCACAAACATTCCAGGCCCAGGTCGCAGCACAGCAAGGGGACGTCGCAGTAGGGGTCACTCGGTGAGGCCACAACTGCCGCTGTCATCTAGCGGCCGTGTGCTGACTAGCAACCCAAGGGTTCTTGATTGGTTGACTAGGTCATCCACTTCCTCCCAGATGACATCTGACAACCCCAGCCAAGAGTCGGTGGGAACGTCAGACACAACCCTTAGTTGACATGGCCCGGGAGCGGTTCAGCGGCCCTCACCTGTCCTCAACCCGCCTCTGTCCCATCCGGTTCCCTCAGCCAGAGATCTACTATGTGGTCTGGGCTCAGCGCCACTATATAGCGAGGATGAACAATTTGAGGAGGGCAGACAGCAGCTACTTGGCAGCGAAGAAATGGGGCCAATATCCCCTGCTTCTTGCAGTAGGCGGCAAAGTATAGATGTTGAGAGTGGCATGGGAGGTCATGTTGTGAGGGGTCAGCCTCTGCATACCAAGACCGGTGATGAGGACAGCAGTGACGATGAAACACAAATAGATGATGATGTAGTCGACCGCACTTGGGAGCCGGGTGAGGCAAGGGCTTCATCATCGTCAGGAGAAGAGGGCGTCAGCTTGCGCGTCAGGCAGCGGCGCAGCCAGCAAGTGGGTCGTGTGGCCGTGAGTCAGCAGGATAGCAGCAGTGTGAGGTCAGGAGCCAAGCGGCCACGAGGTAAAAAACCCGCTTCGCAGGTCCAACAGAGTAGCGGCACAGGGGCTCAGCGAGGCAGCAGTAGTCCCTCAGTGCGGAGCGTTGGTGGTAAAATCCGATACTCGGCGGTGTGGCAGTTCTTTGCTAAGACACCGGAGAAGCCGAATATGAGTATATGTAGAATCTGTAGGCAGAAAGTGAAGCGTGGCCAGGGAGCTAATGTTGGCACCACGGCCCTGCGTCAACACATGCAGCGTCACCATCCGGTGGCCTGGGAGAAACGTGGCTCAGATGGGGTGGTCCATCCTGCCGCCGCAGCAACAGCAGCAGCAGGCGCCCATTGGCAACGGCATGCATTGCAGCCAGTCAAGGCTCCCCACCTCTGCAGAAGGGAGCTGTTTCTTTTGACATCATCTCCGATCCAGATGCTCCTGCTCCTCGTTTACTCATTGGCGCCAGCAGTCGTTCGCGAGGCGATTGCAAAGAGACAACAGTATGCGCCCAACCATCCTAAGGTGCAGCAGCTGACCGTGCTCCTGTCCAAGTTGTTGGTACTGCAGTCCCCCCCTTTCCAAATGGGGGATTTCCTGCACCATTCAGAGAACTAATGGCTTGTGCCGAGCCGAGATGGAGAGTTCCAAGCCGTAATTTCTTTTCCAAAAAGGCAGTACCAGCACTTCATAAATATGTGGTCCAGTCCTTAAGCTTATCGGTTTGTTCCAAGGTGCACGGCAGCGGGGGACTTCTGGAGCTGTAACTACGGTCAGGGCCAGTCCCATGTCCTTTACGGCCCACTGGGTGAATGTGCTTCCGGCCCAGGCACACCAACAACTTGGACAGGAGATGCCGCTTTCTCCTCCACGTTGTCAAACTGCTGTTCCTGCGCCAATGTCCGCCTCCTCCTCCTCCACCACCACCACCATCTCAGCCTCCACAAGTACTGCTCCATCATCCCCACGTGTAGGGCAAAAGCGGTGTCAGCAGTTCTACACCGGGGCTTGCCTCGGCGAACGAAGTCACACAGGGGAGGAACTGCTCCGCGTCATGCAGCAAGAAATCGTTGTGTGGCTTTCTCCGCGCCAACTGCCAAATCGGAACCATGGTGACGGACAATGGGGGGAAAACATGGTGTCCGCGCTGCACCGAGGAGGATGGTCCATGCGGCCCTGCATGGCGCACGTGTTCAATTGGTTGTGAAAAGGTTCCTGAAAATCTTCCACCGATCTTCAGCAGACTCAGAGAATCGCCAGGAACCTGTGCATGCACTTTCTCCATTCGTACAAAGCCCGGAACACCCACCACGAGTTGCAGCGGCAGAACGCCCTCCCCAACAACTCTGATATGCGACGTTTCCACCCGTTGGAATTCCACCCTGCACATGTTGGACCGACTGTATGAACAGAGAAAGGCCATTAACGATTTTTTGATGATCTAGGCAGACAGAAGTACTCCCCTGTGTAACTTTGATGTCAGCCAGTGGCAGCTAATGCATGACACCTGCCGTTTGTTGAGGCCATTCGAGGAGGCGACGTTATTTGTCAGTCGCCAAGGACTACGGGATGAATTTTCCCCTGCTTCATGTCCCGGAACAGATGCTGAAAAAATCTGTCTGGGGCAGGGGACTGGAGACGTGGCGACTAATCTCGTGGCCACTGAGTCCGGTGGGGACTAAAATGGAGGAGGAGGAAGAGGACATTGGAGCAGAAGCATTGTCTGGTGAAATGAGTGGATTTTCTACCCAGGTGACAAGAGAGGAGGAGCAGGAGCAGCTGGAGGAGGTGAATGGAGATGAGGAAGACAGGCAGATGACCCCCAAGCCCCCGTGGCAGTATACAGTGGAAATGGAGGCAGGAGCCCCTCGGAGTCACTTGTGCAGATGACCCCCAAGCATGCTTATTTGCCTGGCTAGTGACAGCCGAATAGTCAGCATCCGGCAGAGGGATGACTTCTGGCTCTCCACCCTATTGGACCCTCACTACCGGTCCCCAAAATTTGGGAGCCTTTTTCCTAGTTATTGAGAGGGAGGACAAACTCAAATACTATAGGGAAATCCTCCGTAATCAGTTGGCCGCTGCCCATGTGCGGCATCATCCCTCCTCTGACAGGTCTGACCGGGGGGTTCCTCAGCGCTCACGTACTACTGCCGCGGCTGCTGGGGGAAGGTGGGGGGGTTTGGAGCAGTACCAGCTCATCAGCCAGTAACTAAGTCTGGAGTCACTGATGAGCAGCTTCCTTCACCGCCTAGTGAGGAGGGTAGTCGCAGCAGCAGCAGCAGCACAGGACCTGGAGCAGTCCCTGAAAACCCAAAAGGTGGTGGCCTACTTGGACAGCACTCTGCCACCCCAGTTAGAAGATCCGCTGGACTACTGGGCAGCCCCAAACTGGATGTGTGCCGCAACTTGCCGAGTTTGCAGTGGAGAAGCTGTCCTGCCCGGCCAGTAGTGTGGCATCAGAGCGGGTGTTTTAATGCGGCGGGGGCCCTCGTTAGTCCAAGGAGAACCCGCTTGTCCACGGGAACTGTGGAACGACTGACCTTTGTCAAGATGAATAGGAGTGGATCGGCCAGGATTTCTACACAAACCCAAAGCCTTAGGCGTCAGATACATCAGCCATGAAGCCTCACCCAAACTGTGAGAAATGGTCTGGGGTTTAAACTACCTGCCTCAGGGCCCCTATTCTGATGCCGCCACCCGCCTGATGCCACACCCTCTGCTGACAGTTTTCCCTCTACCACCAACTATCTTTACCAGGGATGATATTGCCACCCCCCTCCACACTGTGTCATTGTGCCACTGTCTGACTCATGCTGCTGCTGCCGTGACCTACACACTGTGTCATTGTCCCACTCTGTGGCCTACTCCTGTTTTTTCCACCTCCAGAATGTCATTGTGCCACTGTCTGACCTCATGCTGCTGCCGTGACCTACACACTGTGTCATTGTGCCACTGTCTGACCTCATGCTGCTGCCGTGACCTACACACTGTGTCATTGTGCCACTGTCTGACCTCATGCTGCTGCTGTGGCTGCTGCCGTGACCTACACACTGTGTCATTGTGCCACTGCCTGACCTCATGCTGCTGCTGTGGCTGCTGCCGTGACCTACACACTGTGTCATTGTGCCACTGCCTGACCTCATGCTGCTGCTGTGGCTGCTGCCGTGACCTACACACTGTGTCATTGTGCCACTGTCTGACCTCATGCTGCTGCTGTGGCTGCTGCCGTGACCTACACACTGTGTCATTGTGCCACTGTCTGACCTCATGCTGCTGCTGTGGCTGCTGCCGTGACCTCCACACTGTGTCATTGTCCCACTCTGTGGCCTACTCCTGTTTTTGCCACCTCCAGAATGTCATTGTGCCACTGCCTGACCTCATGCTGCTGCTGCCGTGACCTCCACACTGTGTCATTGTGCCATTCTGTGGCTTCCTCCTGTTTTGCCACCTCCAGAATGTCATTGTGCCACTGCCTGACCTCATGCTGCTGCCGTGACCTCCGCTCTCAGTCATTGTGCCACTCTGTGGCCTACTCCTGTTTTTGCCACCTCCAGAATGTCATTGTGCCACTGCCTGACCTCATGCTGCTGTGGCTGCCGCCGTCACCTCCACACTCTGTCACTAATGTTGCCACCTGAGCCCTCAGCTTGTTTTTTTCCAGCTTTCGCTGGCATGACTTTATCAGGCTACATTCCCCCTTCAGTTTTTTGGTCAGTTTTGCCCTCTTAAGTGCCCAGGGAATTTTATAGTGAAGCGATTCTAAGAGCGGCGGCAGTCATGTGCGTGTCATACTAAAACACAACATTGTATGAAGACCAAACCAAGCTCCCTCTGCATATTTAAGCATGGCACAACGTTCTACAGCACCCTGCAGGCTCTGTGCAGCCTGGAAATAGCTGTTTTTTAACGTGATTCGTGCCGAAGTAATTCGGAACGAAGTTATTTTTTGCCGATAAATTCGGCGAAGTAAACGAAACGAATTTCGGGAAATTCGCCCATTTCTTATCATAACTTGATATAATTACTGTATGAAAAACTGGTAATTGGTTCCAAAACCCCAAAACGTCACCCAACATGATGCAAAATGAAGACTAAAGAATGTGAAGCAGATACAGATAATAATAATCTTTACTACAGGTAAAGCAAGTCCTTATAAATAACATCAGAAAGAGCTGCTGGAAGCTGGAAATCATTTTGTGACTTCTTTGAGTCACACACATACACGGTGTACCAGAAAAAAAGAAAATGGGTCCATCCTGACCTGGTGCCCAAAGGAGCTGCTCATCCTGGCACATGTAAAAAGCAATACATATAGTACCACAATGTTTTACAAGTGCCTTACACGTAAAATGTTCATGCTAACTGCAGATCAGCAGTGTCTGGGACATTGTATGGGGAATGTGGTTTCAAGATACAGTGTCCCAGGAAAGTCCATTGTATGGTGGAAATATTGTATCCCAAAGCCATAGTAACCTGAGGGAGCACTGTATAAGGCTTGCACTGAACACAATAGAAGCTGCCAGATTTCATATGTAGTGAATGTCCCACAGTGGTGGCTACAGGTACGACATGAGGAAATTATCAAGCAGTATACACCAGTAGTTGTATAGGAAACACTGGTCTAATAAATTCCCTACTATATCATTTGCAGGGTCTACTCCTGTGTAGGTAAGCTGCTGCTCTACAGGGATCTGTTCCTTTTGGCAAGAAATCTGGTGACAGTGGGTGTAACTATAGCCGCTTCGCCCCTAAAACTTGTGCATGAGTCCTGATCGGATCCCCTCTGCCAGCTGGTCATAGACCCACTGGTAATTTGATATCATTATATTATTGTCGAGCACCTTCCTGACTATTAGAACATTTGTGCAACACTAGAAAGATGATATATTTGGACAGATACCTCTTCCAGTTGACAATAAAACAATGTAAATATGAGGAATGAATGCAACTGAGAGAGGGCCCCAACTGGATTTTCCTGTCACACATATTCTCCAGTGAAAGAAGAAGAAGGTAAGTACAACAGATGGATGTGTTTGAAATGCAAATAGATCTCAGATTTTTTGAAAAGAGCAAAATCTGATAAAAGCAGGTTTCTCACCTTTGTGAAAGGACACCCAACCGCTCCGTGTAAGATGACAACACAGCTCTTGTGTTTGGTTCTGCTAGAATGCACAGATCAAGATCTCTTTAATCTGCTATTGAAAATCACATTCCTAATGAGAGCCAGGCAGATAATAATCAGAACATGGTTTGCTGTTTACAGTAACTCCAGGAGCATCTTGAGTGCTTGTAATGCGTATGCTAATGAATGAGTGCAATGTCTATGGCACTAGCTGGCGAGCACAGTCACGCACAGCCCTCTAAGACCTCTTAAACGGAGACATCAACGGAGGCAGCCCAAGGTTGTACTATATAAAAATATTGTTCTATATAAAGATGTCTAGCCGGGATAAGGACGACTTAGGGTGCATTCATACTAACAGGACAGATATCACAGCACAGAATGTTATCTCAACTTTTTCAATGGCTTGATGAGATCTAAGATCAGATAACACAGAAAGCCGTGGTATCACAGATATCAAACTCTGCTACATCTGTATGTTTTGAGTATACAGTTGGCATATAAGGTTAAACATAGGCCAACCAAACAGCTGATGGAGGCCTATGGGCTGGTATACAACTGTATCCTTTTTTATTTTTGTAGGTATAAAACAACAGTCAAACAGGTTATTCTGTACAAAGACTTCCAATGAGTAAATGAATACCGTGCAGAGTGCGTTAACGTGGGCGCCTATGGCTGACATCAGTTGTATGGAGCTGCAGGTTCATATGAAGACACAGTGTACCCTAGTATGCCTAACACTTTCTCGGCTTCAATTTTTCTACTATTTTTTTCACCTTATTTCTATGATATGTTAGGCTTTATTCTTATGTCATTTAAATATTAGATTTTTTTTTATAATATGAGGAAAAATTGTAAAAACAAGAAAAAAAAAACTAAAAAGTCTGTCTTCCACTGTTACGAATGGCGCAAATTCGTAACCCTGTAGGCGTCCTGTACCGGGAGTAAGCGGTGCCGCGGTCTGTGTATCGGTTGCGGGCGCATGTACTCCCCTTGCCACGCTCCTGTGCTTTCGCGTCCTCCTGCTGACCAGTGCGCACTTTCCCGTCCCTTAGGGCGCTCACGCGCCGGCTCGCTCTGATTTAAAGGGCCAGCGCGCCGGTAATTGGGGGCATGCTGGCCATTGACCCTATATAAGGGTTCCACTTCCTCCAAGCCCTTGCTGGATCTTTAGTGCTCTTGCCTTCAGAAAAAGCATTCTGTTGCAACATTTTGTGATTTCCGTGTACCGTACCTTCGGCTCCTGTCCACTGACTTTGAACCTTCGCTGCCTGCCATGACCTGCCCGCTTGTCTCCGACTATGAGTTTGCTCGACGACCTTGTACCTTACCGCACCTCGTCTGCCTCCGCAAGCTAGTCACGCCAGGGGTAGCGAGCTGGTGGAATCCAGCCACAGCAAGTCCATCCTGCTTTGGTGAACACACTGCAGACACCAAGACAAGTCCAGGAGGACCCTTTAGTCCAAGATAATTTTTTTTTTATAATTATGATGACCACTGTTACTCCATTATGAGGATTTCACCCGATTTTTCAGACAGTTTTCGGTTTTGAAAATCATCTGTAAACCGGGTGACAACTTTTAATATGGACCGCTATGGAAAACCCGTGCAGCGGTCCCCACTGCACAGGTTTTCCGCCGGGCGGTTTTTTAGACCGCCGGCAGTCTGACAGACATTAAACATGTTCATTCTTCTGCCCAGTTTTCGGGTGGAATATGAACATCTCAATGAGAGGGGGGGGGGCTCTTCTCCACAAACCGTGGAGAAAAGCAGCCTCCCTGCGGTCGTTGCACAGCACGAAAACAGTGCAAATACCGGTCGGGATTTCCAAACGGTATTTGCACTGTGCCATGTGAACAGCCCCTTATAGCTCTTCAGAATTATGAATAGAATAAAGCAAGGAAATGATACCACCTTGTACAAATACTCTGATCTACATAGAAAACAAGCAATGAATAACAAAGTGATTGTAAACCAATTAAACATGTAACACATCATTAGGTTGATAAATTCATTAGCAAAAGAATAAACAAAACAAAAAAAAGAGAGAAGAAAAATCAAAGCTTCACTGTTTATTGAAACCAGTAATATTCTTGGCTGGTCTACAAAAAAGTTCTGCTTACAGGGGAGCATGGACACGATTAAAGAGCCTCGTGATGGGGAATAAAATGCTTGGCTGCTTTTAGATATTCCAGATGTAATGCAAAAGTGTGTTCTTGTCAGAAACGATTAAACATGTTTTAAGGAGATAAAAATGGACAAGGAAATCTGAAGCGAAATCTATTTTTGAAGTAAAGGCAAAATCAACTTTTTTGATATTTTTACTGTAGCATTTCGATATCTGTAAAGTTAATACCATAGAAAATGCAGTTTCTGCATCGCAGTGTGACCAGGAGGCACAGGGTTAACTTAAATCCAGATTTATCCTTTAAAAGAAAGGGAAAAAAAGGTCAAAGCTAAGACGCGCATGGTAAGTACAAAGAGACCTCATTGTGATTACTGTACTCGTTTATAAATACCCAGTATGATTTAATTGATTTAATTAGGCAAGCACGGTGAAATATTAGCTTTCCTCACAAAGCGTGGGGGCTCTTCACACTGCAAATCTAACACACTCGTTCGCATGGTTTCCCCGTCAAAGTTTTCATAATTAAGGTGACACGTTGTCTGCAGCTGTAGAGAACTTTTTGACGGATAGTTTAACATGAAAGACGGTTTTACAACTTCAAAAAGCTCTTTCCCCCCTGCTATGATCAAAACTGTCACCTTTGGTTCAACAAAATGTACATACATAGATTATGTGAGCTCCAAGATGTTATCAGCACTCAGGATTGTGCTATGCTGGGAGGCGGCCTGCACCCTTCAAAATCCCTTGGCAGACAGAGGCCGAAACCGAGTCATGTGGGGTAGGCCTTGCTAGTGGCAACTTATCAAAAACTCTCTTGTATATGTGCAGACAGATCGCTGGAGAACAGCACAATAGGAGAAAAAGTAAACTGATAACAGCTACATTAAATAATACATATATAAAATTTATGTTAAATAATAAAGCTATATTAAAGGGGTTTTGCCATGAAGTAAAATTGACGTGGCAAGCTTTCAAATGAAATAACAAACATTTTCACCATTCATTATTATTAAAAATTCTGCACTGTTTTTGTTTTAGCTGCTCCTTCAGCTCATTGTTTACAGTTTACAGGGGATACGACCAGTGATGAGAGTTCCTCAGTCCTGGTCAGATATGCTCAGACATCACCTCTCTTCTCAGGCAGCTACTGAGTGTTCAAACCCCGGGTGCTGTCACTCTACTCTTGTCCTCTGTACTCCTTAGTAATTAGTCAAACAGTGCAAATAAATAAAAAAGAAACCTCAATCAGGTTTGTGCACTGATTTGAACCTAGGACCCTTTTGCCCTGAGGCAAAAACTTTACCTCCCAGCTGCTCACAATGTTTTATATAAACAGACCTTTCTTTGACTACAGAGAGGAAAGGCCTGGTGATGTCATCCTGCTGGGTCACATGATATGCAATTCAAACAAATCACACACGTCCCCTTCTGAGCACACAGAGCTGAAGAGCTGGATGCAGGAGGTATGAAATGAGATCGTGGCAAAACCCCTTTAAAGGAGTTACCATCTCAGACATGCATTGTATATCGATATGCCATAAATGTCTGATAGGTGAAGCTTCCACCTCTAGGACCCACAACTATCTTGAGAAAGGGCTGCTGAAAGTCTTTGTGTAGAAGAGAAGAGGACACACTTGTTAATTCCAGTTCAAAGGTACCATTTTCTTGCACTTGACCGGGCCCCATAGAAGCTGATATAGTTATAGTTACACCTATGGTGGCCCCTCGTATAAATGCCCTCTGGTGGGTCCAAGGAACTTTAGTCCTGTATATGCATCCTCCGGTCAGGCTAAGAATATGGATGAGCAAGAATGAGATGTTAAGCGGTTCTTAGATTAGGGAGCTCTCATTATCATACCACATAGGCCCCTTCAAGCAGGTTAAATAATCTATGTGAAATGACTTAAAAGAAACCTGTTATGTTAAATTTATAATCTAGTCTGTCAGCAGCAGGTTATAGAGCAGGAGGAGCTAAGTCCTTTGATGTGTATTGTGTGAATAGATTCAACATCATTTGGAACTTAAATCCCTCCTCTTTTTATTCTTAGGAGTCCAGTGCATGGTCAAGGCTGTCATTCACTGAATTAGACCACCCACTGGACTCCTTAGCATGGAGTTACAAGTTATGCTGGATCTTTTCCCAAGGAATTAGATACCAATCTGTTCAGCTCTTCCTATAGCATGAGGCTGATAAATTAAACACCATTTACAGAGTGACAGGGTTCCTTTAACCCTTCTAGTTTTCATTGAAGAGAGATGGAAAAATCTCCCTCTGTACTCCTGACAAGTAAAGTTTGAGTTACAATGTCCCACAGCTGTCATTGTAGGTAGGGCTGCCTGTCTAGGGTCACCCAGTTTATTCTGTACTAGTATTTATAAAGTCTTTGACCTCTAGGTAATTATAAGTAGTGGACTCTTTTGGGGGTTTTTTGTGTGCTGGTTTGTATTTTTCAATAAAACTTATTATATATTAATAAGTACATAAACCTCTGAAAATGCATCTGTGTCATACTGCCCTACTAGAAGATTCTCATGTGGACATATTGTACTATAATAATTGGATGTCCAGCAGAAGACACCAGCTGATGCTGACTTTACTATACTATGGTATAGTCACATACTACTGATTTGAGGAAGACCACCATACACATAGTGCGTATGTATATCAATGAGTTGTCCATGTCACTCATGAACATGTTCTCCAGAATGGAAAACACTCTTTGTAGTCACTTTCTTGTGGGGTTAAAAATAATTTTACTATACCAGAGAGTCCTGATGCAGTCCATGACAGCAGGACTTGGCCTGTCAGTGGACAAGCTATAGGTTACTTACTTTTGTCACTCAGTATTTGTTACGACTATGTTCACACGGCTTATTCTGGGACGTACTTCAGCCCCTAATCCATGCCGTACTGTGCGAATTATGGGCTGAAATACGTCCCAGTCATTACGGTAATCCACAGTTCTCATAGAGAGCTATGGATTACGTCTCCTCTCCCTGCTCAGACAATACGCCAAGCGGGGAGAGAAGTGACATGTCAATTATTCATGGCGTATACGCACCAAGAATAATGCATGTCTATGGGGCCGGCGGGCCGGCGGCCCCCCGACCCGCTCCTGCCCCGCCCCCGTACACACGGCGTCTTTGCTGGCGAAATACGTCCCGCAATTAAGCCGTGTGAACATAGCCTTAGGGTCAGTAAACAATGCCCCTGAGTCTTTCATAAGTCGGGAAGATCTCCTAACTTATACCTCTGACAAAAGACTACCGCACTTCACAGTGTATAGGCATATAGTGGCACCCCCTATAGTATCCTAGCGGCCCACACTTTTATGAAGAGTTGGAAAAAGACGTTCCAATGCATAGCACCCTGATGAGGGCCAGGAAGACCCCTGCTTTGACTCCATCGGGTGAATAGAACCCTATGGGTACGTTTGACATATAGAACAGGAGCTTTTCCTGACATACCTTATATACTATACTAAACATTAGGCTAAAACATTTTCTGCCTATAACAGATTTTTGAAATCCACATTTGTCTAGTCTTGTTGATGTATATGCTGTATGTGATAAAGCAAGAGATTTAGCTTTAGGCTTATCACACACTTTGCCAGTTGAGTTTTTCAGCAATTTCTCTTCTACCGGAAAACAAACACACAAATACTTAAAGGGCTTGTCTCACTACATTGATTCATCTTACCTCAGTCCTGTTTTCTTGGTTTCACTTTGAAGTCAGGGTCGTGTTTTCTGGCTTCCACTAGGCTGCAGTAGAAGCCAGGTCTGTAGCTATAGTAACCAGTGCTGGCAGCCTATCAGGAGAGATCAAACAGGTCTGTAGCTATAGTAACCTGAGGAGCTGATGCAGCCCATAAAAGAGGGGATAACTAGGAATAGATAGGACACTGTTAATGGACACATATTGCAAAGTAACTTGTTTTTGCAAGATCTTTAACAAAAAAAACAATCCTTGTAGTGAGACAACCCCTTTAAGTCAGTTTATTCAAAAGTCAATGATCTGGCGTCAGTGTGTTTTTTAACCTAAGAAACAAAATGAAGTCCTCTTGAGGCCATATAGGACCCATGGAAGTCCACAGAATAAGTGCTAAGCATGAGAACTCTCCTATAATTTGTGCATGAATGAAGCCGCACTGCACACTGTACATCCACTGGTCCACAGACGGCCTTACATACAGTATTGTGTGATAGAGTAATGTAAATCAGATTGTACGCAAGCCCTCACCATAACACCCCCTTCCCTAATCCCTCTCATTTCCACGTCACTGACTTCCTTTCATTTTTCAAACCATTTTCTTCCCCCTCTGAATGATAAATGGATCTTCACTCAGCCTCAATATGACTAATTAACTTTGAAATATTACAGCCAGATGTGGGAGCTGAGGAGGTGTCTGAAATTGGGCCAAGACTTTTTTTTCTTTCTCTCTCTCTTTCTCGCTCTTTCTCTCTGTTTATTGTTTCACAATTCCTTCTTTTTTGGGGAATGTTTCATATTTAACCTCACATGAGTTATGGGTCGCAATGAGCGGTTTAAATGAAACAAAAGAATTCAGCTATAGATCATCTTTCCTATGTACTTAATCTATGGCTGATGCTAGACTGCAGCATGTGTAGCATGGAGTTGTACATAGGAAGCTTACATAAGAGTCTTTTTTGTGAATGATATTTAGCTGAGAAATAACATGAATATTACATTTAGCTCTGCATCATTTTTGTGCATTGCAAAATACCAGCTAACTATGTCAAGAAAAGTTTGTGTAACTCATAAAGTTCCTATCAAAGCTATTTATTGCAATTGTAATCGTATACAGCACGGTGGCTTAGTGGTTAACACTGCAGCTCTAGGGTCCTAGGTTCAAATCCCACCAAGGACAACATCTGTATGTTCTCTCTGTGTTTGTGTAGGTTTCCTCTCAGTACTTTAGATTCCCCACTCTCCAGAATCTGGAGTTTAGACTGTGATCCCCAATTGGGACAAGGACCAATGTGAAAATGTGAACAATCTCCATGCAGTGCTGTGGAATATTATGACGCTATATAAAATAAATAGTAGACCCTAAAAGGGTATGTTCACATGGCGTATGTGCAGGGTGTACTTTGGGATGTAATTGCACTGCAATGCGCCTGAAGTATGCCCCACAAATACGGTAAAATCATAGCAATCATTGAGTGCTATAATTTCCCAGTATATTCCCGCAACACAGTATGGCGTATACCCCGGCAAGTACACATCAGGAAAATGGAATATATAAAAGGTGGGGCCTGTTGAAAGTACGCACTGACTAGTGTGTAATTTCAACAGCAGATGTATAGTGGCGCGCACAGGTACGTGCTGCTATACGCAATGTGAATTCACCCAAACGGTCACATAACAATCTTTCCCCAGTATAAAACTGTCAATACTTTTTGAAAATGGATTATATTAAAGGGGTTTTGCCATGAAGTAAAACTGACATGGGAAGTTTGAAAATGAAGCTGCTCCATTAGTGATCCATTGTTTACAGCTCATCTCTAGGGGATATGACCAGGGCTGAGAGCTCCTCAGTCCTGGCCAGACATGCTCAGACATCACCTCTCCTCTCAGGCAGCTACTGAGTGTTCAAACCCCAGGTGCTGTTATTCTACCCCTGTCCTTTGGACTAGTTAGTAATAAGTCAAACAGTGAAAATAAAAAAAGAAACCTCAATGAGGTCTGTGCACTGATAAAGAGGAGGAAAAAATCCACAGGTTAAGTTCTTGCAGGGATTTGAACCAAGGTCCTTTGTGCTGTAAAGCAAAAATGTTACCTCTGAGCTACAGTGTAGCTACTTAGAATTCTATACATAAACAGACCTTTCTTTGACTAGATGGAGGAAAGGCCTGGTGATGTCACCTGCTGGGTCACATGATATGCAATTCAAACAAATCACACACACCTCCTTCTGAACACACAGAGCTGAAGAGCTGGATGCAGGAAGTATGAAGTGAGATTGTGGCAAAACCCCTTTAATAGATGACATTGGCTCCACTTCTCATGCCACTAAGTTTTCTATCCCACATACCCTTTTCTACCAAGTCCAATTCTTTCAGGGATCCTATACACAGCAATGGAGGTGTAAAAACTGTGCTTCTTGTCCACTTAAAAAAGAAAGATATCTGTGTGCCTCTATGTATAAACGAAGGAACCTAAATATACAGAATGAGGCAATAAAATCCCATTGGCAATATATCTGGAATTCGTGTGACACTGTTATGCTGTATTACTTTACAGGTGCCCAGGCACATAAGTATCTTATAACACACCTAAAATGTTTAGCCAAGATAACCTGCTGCCTGAATTGTCTCGATTCCTTCTCTCCATTAAAATAAACATGCATGCTGGGCAAAGCAGATCCGACTTATTTATAGGAACATTGGAAGAGACAGATTTCAATCAAAAGAACTATTAGCCGACAGCTATCGGCTGGGTATGGCTGGCTTTGTGTTTTTCTGTAAGTGGTCCAAGGAGACCTACTGGTTGGGATTTCCTTTTCAACAGTGAGCTCAAACAAGTTCTGCTGCTAGCCAACTAAAACAAAGTATGTTCAATTTACCATCAAGACATTATTGGGGTGAGTGAAGGTGGTCAATGAAGTATCCCGACCAAAAGATTAATTGCATCCAAGGTCCAAAATTTCTTCAAAATGAGATTTTTTTTTGTCCTTTTCCCAAGAATATGATTACTGTGACATCATAGGCTGTGCATGCCTTACAGTAAAACTACCAGAATTCAAGTTTCTGTATCTATTAGAAAAACTTAGCAAATCCTTTCCGCAAGTCTTCTGCCATCAGATCCAAAAATTAAAGGAAGCACTAGGGCCAACTATAGCTACAATTAGAGTTGCACTTTGGATTAGTGTCAAAGTCAAAACTGACCTTATTCTGAGCTCTTTGGTTTGTCTGGAATGGTTTTTGTCGAAAAATCCCAGAGGAGCGACCAGGGCAAGGAAGATGAGTAGGCGAAGGTAGGAAACCACCTAAGGCGCCACTTCACCCCAGGTGGGAAGGCGGCACAAGGAGGCATGGATGGGGCTGAATTTTCCCATTGAGAGGGCATTAGGTGCCTTATTAGCCTAGGAGATCAGAATACCTTGTCCTAGTCCTGAAAGCGACCATAACCCTAAATTAGGCCTGCTTAAGGCTTTATTTGGCAATAACATACCGGTTTGAAGACACAATGCTCCTGTTGCAGCCTAATTTCCGATCCAACGTTCTATCTGATGACACTTTCGACTACCATAACATTGGACCTATGGTGAAGTAAGCAGAAGTGGCACTGGACAAGAGGTTGAACCTGAAGTTAGGCCAAAATGGGAGCATCACGTTGCTGGACCAACAAGTCGACCACTTTAAAAACCTTAAACAACCCTAAAACTACGCGTACCTTATTGTTAGGGATAAGGTTAGAGGAAACATGTGGGTTCCCAAGCCCAAATTTTTTCACAAGTTCAATATTTTTCAAAGTTCAGCTCTTGTTCAAGAATCATAATCAAATCTCTTTTTAGATTACATAGTAGAGTCAAAAATATTTACACCCTTCAAATTTTGGATCTTTAAACTTACTATATGTCTTTACACTCTGTGGTATCTTTGTATAATACTATATTATGGATCTATTCTGTCCTGGAAGCAATGCTGCTGGTGAGACTCCATCAATAATAAGTTATTAATTTGATTAGGCTACAATTCCAAATGAATTAACCATACAAAACCCTGTGAACCTTAGCATGAAATCAAAGGCATACAGGACATCTCATAAAGTACTAATGATGAGATATACAGGATAGTACAATAGGGCTCGGGCTGGCCCACAGGGGAGTATAGGAAATCCCTGGTGGGCCCCTGAGCAAGGTAGAGTTGGAGGTTTTTTTTTAACTGCATATACATCCTCAGATGAGGCAAAAAAGCAAAGAAAAATATCCAAAAAGTAAGAGGCAGAGTACAGGAGGCATCTATAGTCATTTGCAGTAGCTGTAGGGTGGGCCCCCAAAATAAACTCCACCAGTGGGCCCTAGGTACTGAGTACAATATCCACTATCAATAAATGCAATCTACTGTTGTCTCTTATTAAATTACACACAGTAATTTTAATACATTCAAATACATGCATTACAATGGTGCCTTATGTATGTCAATGTGTGCTGATCATGTTATAAGGTCTTATGCACACATCAGAGATAAAATAAAACAGGGAAAACTCTTGTATGCATATGGAGCTACTGAATGATCCTAGAGACTCATATTGGCAATGTATGCATATTGAGGGACAGCATGGCTCTAAAGACATCTATAGGCTCTATATGTATATAGAGGAACAGTATGGCTCTATAGATTTCTATAGGCTCTGTATGTATATAGGAGGACAGCATGGCTCTATAATATGCTATAGACCCTCTATGTATATGGAGGAACAGTATGGATCTATAGACTTATATAGGCTTTGTATGCATATGAAGGAACAGTATGGCTCTGTAAACTTCTATAGGATCTGTATGTACAGTATATGGAGAGATGATATCCCCCTATAGACTTTTCTAGACTGTGTATACATATGGAGGGACAGTAGGGGCCTATAGATATAGACTTCTACAGGCAATTTATGCATATGGAGAGATAGTAGGGGCCTATAGACTTGTATAGGCAATGTATGCATATGAACAGATATTATGGGCCTATAGACTTCTATAGGCAATGCATGCATATGAAGGGACAGTATGGCCTTATAGACTTATATAGGATCTATATGCTTATGGAAGGACCCTTTGGCCTTATAGTTTTCTATAGGCTCTGTATGCATATGGAGTTACAGTATGGCCCTATAGAATTTGATAGCCCGTGAATGCATATGGATGGTATGGCCATATATACTTCTATATGCTATGTATACATATGAAGGGGCTTTAAGGCCCTGTAGACTGCTATAGGCAATATATACATATTGAGGAACAGCATGGCCCTATAGCCTTCAATAAGCAATATATGAATATGGAGGTACAATATAACCTTATATAATTCCAAGACTTCTCCCGTGCTTCACCCATACTCTGGAACTCACTGCCCCAACACATCAGACTCTCCTCCACTTTCACCAGCTTCAAAAGCGGCCTGAAAACCCATTTCTTCAGGCTTGCCTATAACCTATACCAACCTTGTTCTCACTCCTTCCTCCACAAACATGTCTGCCCTCACCTCCTGTCTCTTTCCCCCTCCTTGTAGATTGTAAGCCCTCGTGGGTAGGGTCCTCTTTCCCTCTGTCGTGCCAATTGTCATTATCCCTTATCACTGTACTCGTTTGACTTATGTAATGTATGTAACCCCCTCGAATGTACAGCGCCCTGGAATCAATGGCGCTTTAAAATAAATAATAATAATAATAATAATATAGGCAATGTATGCATATAGAGGCACAGAATGGCCCTATAGACTTTCATAGGCTCTGTATACATATGGAAGAAGCCCTAAAGACCTCTATACGCTATATATACATTTAGAGGGAATGTATGATCCTGTAGACTTCTTTAGGCAATATATGCATATAGAGGTACAGTATATGGCCCTAATAATAATAATAATCTTTATTTATATAGCGGCAACATATTGCGCAGCCCTTTACAATTTAGCGGGTATAACTACAAACAAAAAACATACATAATACAGAAAAGGCTACTTACAGATCAGACACAAGGAGTGAGGGTCCTGCTCACGAGAGCTTACAATCTATTAGAGTGTATGGGTAATACAGAGGGTGAGAAGTGCTCAGTTTACAATGGTCCAGCCATGTTGCATAAATAAGGGGTGGTTTACATAAAAAAAAAGCATATAGACTTTTAAAGATTGCATGCATATGGATTTACAAGGCATTATGGGAAAGGAGCTGGGAAGCTCACTGCGCCCTCTATTGGTTGTAACAAATCCTCAATTTACTTCTGATTCACTGAATCTTTGAGAAGCAAAAAGGAATATTAGTCAAGCCACTATCGCTCATCTACATACGACCATTTCGGGTTTTCTCCCCTCATCAGTGTAGAGCAGAGCTTGATTGGGTGGGAGGCAATGAGTGGCTATGGATTTACAGTAAGGCTATGTTCACACGGCGTAATCGCGGTGTTTACTGTACGGCCGAAATTACGTCGGGTGATTTGAAAGTCGTGCTGATCAGCGCGTACCGCCGCGGCACGGGAGGGCCAGCAGTCCGCCGGACCCATTGACATGCTTTACTCGCGGCGCATATTTGCCGCAAGTAATTGACATGTCACTTATCTCCCCACGCGTACAATCGTATTGTATGAGCAGGGAGAGGAGGCGTAATCCATAGCTCTCTATGAGTTCTCCATTACCATAATCCATAGTTCTCTATGAGTTCTCCATTACCATAATCCATAGTTCTCTATGAGTTCTCCATTACCATAATCCATAGTTCTCTATGAGTTCTCCATTACCATAATCCATAGTTCTCTATGAGTTCTCTATTACCATAATCCATAGTTCTCTATGAGTTCTCTATTACCGTAATTTCGGCTCGTATTAGAGTGCAAATACACCGCGAAATGCGTGCCGAAATAAGCCCGTGTGAACATACCCTAAGGCTGTATAGACTTCTATAGGCATTGTACTACTCTGAGGTTGCACTGAGTGGTAACACAGCCATTTGCACATGCCCTAAGCTGAACCTTTCTAAGCTTTGGCCTTTAGGTTGTAATGTTCAAATAGAATCCAAATCATATTGTAAGAAAATCTATGGAAAAACTAGCACGTTCACATATTTGACACTTGCGTGTTGAGCGGCTCTTCTTGCAATTCACAGCGTATGCTGCACAGCTCTGGAAAAAAAATAATATCTGTGTTTGTAAAGAGAGAGTGTGGGTAACACATAGAAATGGTGTTACCACCACTGTGTATTCACATGGCACAGCTCCTACCCAACACCTTATAATTAAAGCTGAGATGAAGCAGTTGACATTGCAGGACTGTGAGCAGGGGGAGAGGAGGAAAAAAAAAAGAAAGAAAAAACCCTGCTATTTCTTCAGGCTGCATTCTGCTTCTTTAAAGAGAGAGACGGCCTGCCTGGAAAGGCTTTTAATGCGAGATCTCCTCTGGCTGACGTTTTGACAGCTTTCCTGCGACGTGACGTGTGATTTTTGTACAAATTTCAAAACTAATAAATCCAGCTGTCAGGGCGGAAACTTTAAAAGAAGCCGGGCCCAGCGGGTAAGGCTTAACAGAACTCAACTTGATGAGGCTGTAGGATGGAGAATTATGTCTGTCACAATCCTCCCACATTATTTTCACAGAAATGTTTGGCAACTGAGACATAAATGTCTCTAGCAGAAAAAAAAAAAAAAAAATTAAAGAATAAAAAGAAAGGAAAACCAGGAAGCAGAGAATGTTAATAATCCGAGAGTAACAACAAATATCTATTCTGTTTGTCACAATTTTTGGCACAAGGAGATCCTGGGAATAGATGAAATCTTTCTAATGCTGAAGATCCAGAGACTTATGTTTGCTATTATGTATATGTATGCAATAATATATGTGCGTATGTATACACTCCCCGGCATACCCTGTCCCAGCGTATACTACCAGCCTGTGTAGTTATGGGACTTGTTATTCCAAAAGAGCTGAAGAGCTGTAAATTGCTTACATTTCATAAACAGCCAAGAAGACATCCTAGTATTTCAACACTTGCAATGGTTTGTGACTATAAAATACGCATATGCAGTCTGCAATATCTCTTTCTAGGGCCTGCATGTGCAAAACGTAAAAAAAAAAAATCACAGAACTTGTATTGTCTTTTTCCACTTCTTGCCATATACCCTAGAAGTTCACAGAATAATGGGACATTATTTACTTAAAGGGGTTGTCTCACTACAAGGATTGTTTTTTTTATGTTAAAGATCTTGCAAAAACAAGTCGCTTTGCAATATGTGTCCATTAACAGTGACCTACCTATTCCTAGATATCCCCTTTTGTATGGGCTGCACCAGCTCCTCAGGTTGCTATAGCTACAGACCTGTTTGATCTCTCTTGATAGGCTGCCAGTCCTGGTTGCTATAGCTACAGACCTGTTCAATCTCTCATGATAGGCTGCCAGCACTGGTTGCTATAGCTACAGACCTGTTCAATCTCTCATGATAGGCTGCCAGCACTGGTCGCTATAGCTACAGACCTGGCTTCTACTGCAGCCTAGTGGAAGCCAGTAAACACGCCCCTGAATTCAAAGTGAAACCAAGAGAACAGGACTGAGGTAAGATGAATCAATGTAGCGAGACAACCCCTTTAAATCACAGAAATATATACCCTGCTAGGGCATATGAGGGTACATAAATTAAATTAGCTGTTTTATATGTCATGGTCACCCCTATGACTATTACTACAGCAGGAATCTGGGTGCAATGGAATTTTTACCCAATTATTAAAGCAAATTCTTCAGAGGGAGGTTAAGCAGTCAGGCCCCCAGAAATCAGCTCACTGTCAGTGGTACAACCTTTCAAAAAGAATTAATCTGTTAAAAATGTTGAACTACAACTATAATGAATCGTCTATCCTAAAGGGGTTGAACTCTGGAGGAAAAAAAGACATTGCACACCAACACCAAAACCTTATCCAGCTATGAAGTATGGTGCAGGGATCATTAAGATTTGAAGCAACTTTGCTGTTTCGCGGTCTGGATGCCTTGCAAACATCGGGGGAACAATGAATTACAAGGTGTATCACAACATTTTACAGGAGAATGTAAGGCTATGTTCACACAGTGTATTGCAGCGCATATTGTACGTACCGCAATATTCCAGGTGCTTTAGAACTACGCACTGGCCAGTGTGGCCCCATTGACTTCTATCATCTCCATTGCAGCCCGACCCCGGGGGCGGAAAAACCGCCCGACGGAAAACCCGTGCAGTGGGGACTGCTGCACGGGTTTTCCGTAGAGCACCATTGTGCTCGTTTTCGGCCGGTTTTTCAGGCGGTCTGAAGAACCGCAAACCGGCTGAGAAACCTGCCGAAAACCCTTGCCCTGGGGACATGCCCTAAAAGTCGCGGTCTATGGCCTCAAAATGAAGAGATATTGGATGATACAACAAGACAATGACCCAAAGCACACAAATCAACTAAAGAATAGCTGAAAAGGAAGATGTGTGTTTTGGAATGGCCAAGTCATAGTCCTGACCTTAACCCATACAAGACGCTGTGGAATGACCTGAACAGCACTGTGCATTCAAGACACCCCAGAAATATAGATGAATTGAGAGACATTTTCAGGGAGCAATGGTCTAAAACTTCTTCTTGTCATTGAGCAAATCTTATTTTCCGCTACAGGAAATAATGTGGCAATGGTAACTATTGAAAAAGGGGGTTTTACAGATTATTACTTTTGGCATCGGCTGGTGCAGGTCGTTCATCTGCAGTGATGTCTTTTGGTGTCGTTGCAGACATCGGAGTTTGCGGCGCCCGGCGCCACAGCTGCGCTGGTATCGTGGCTGTACTACACAGCCCCGATCCCAGAGCATCTCATGAGGGCAACCCGGTGCTTTAACTCTTTGATTGCGGCGGTGCGTCACCGCAGCGCAATCAAAGGGTTCCCCTGCTCTGTCGGGTGATCGGAACACCCGGTGACCCGACAGAGCCCGGGGAACGGCTGCACAGTCAGCCCTGGGGATCTAGAGTGGCCCCAGAGCTGTCTGTGTACTAAGCCAGTGACCAG
Source organism: Phyllomedusa bahiana (assembly GCA_025379985.1). Lineage (NCBI taxonomy): Eukaryota > Metazoa > Chordata > Amphibia > Anura > Hylidae > Phyllomedusa > Phyllomedusa bahiana. The sequence goes on from JAODAL010026911.1 coordinate 34,466, forward strand.
GACACACTGTGTGCTGTCCTAATCACTGCCTGTGTCAGACTGAACCATATTAGACTTTATTAGCATATATGAATATGCTAATACATTCTAAAGTGAAAAAAAAAAAAAAAAAAAAAATGTTATACAGTTCTCCCTTCATGGGAGTAAAAAAAAAAAAAAAGTAAAAAAAAAACATGAAAAGTGTAAAAAAAAAAGAATAAAAAAATAAAAATAAATATTTAATAAAAAATAATTGTGCATAAATTACACACACAAAAAACCTACACATATTTGGTATCCACACGATATTTGTAATATCCTGTAGAATTAATCTAACAAGTTATTAAGTGTGAATGGTGTAAAAAAAAATAAAAAAATAAAAAAGTTGTAAAAAAAAAATACTGCAATTATTTATAAGTGAACTTAACTATTCCCCATAAAGTACAACTTGTCTTGAATAAAACGAGGCCTCATACAACTGCGTCATAGAAATAATAAAAAAGTTACAAGTGTTGAACTGCAAAGAGGCAAAAACTAAAAAAAATATTCTGGTCATTAACTACTTTTCAATCGTTTGGCTTAAGGGGTTAAGGATTTACATGTGTTTTCTCCTTGCACTGTGGATGTTTACATTTATTTATGTGTAATTAGTTTAGTTAGATTGTTTTATTTAATTTAAAACTGTGACTTAGATAACAATGAGACCATATGTTATTAGTAACCAATGCAGAAATCTAGACAATGCCAAAAGTCACTTAAATTTCCTTACAGTACTCTATCCTAAGGCACAACCCTAAAACTACACAGGGGTGCAAGAAAAAAGACACCAAAAATTAATAATCAGTACACAATTAAGTTCCAGCACGTTTCTACCCTTTTAGTATGAAGGGCTCATGAAAACTTAGTCAAATGACCAATACTGACAAAAAAGGAGGTATCCTAATAAATGGGGATATTACCACTCGCAGATAGACTAGAAAACACGACATACCTCTCAAGGTGAATGATGAAACCGCAGCACCCGAGACAGAAAAAAGGGCAGTTTCTTTTATCTGGAGTGCTGCGGTGTCATCATACACCTTGAGAGGTATACCGTATTTTCTAGCCTATCTGTGAGGGTTATTATCCCTTAGGATACAGTGCTGTTTTGCGTAGCCGCCCCTTTCATAAGTTTTTACACTTAGTTTACAAAAACAGCTACTAAAGGGATAAGTGTATCATACAAAATGTAAAATATCCCTCCTATTTAATGAGTATTAAAAATATAAGCAAACACAAATTTAACACTTACGCTAAGCTAATCCTAACTAAAAGAAATAGAAAATGGCCCTACTTGCAACAGGGCAGTTGCCCCAATAAGGGCGACCCCGTTCACACACCTTTCCCTTGTGAAAAAAGTACTACTTATCCCTCAAAATAGTAAGGATGATCAATAATGGCTAAAAGAACCTTTAAATATCCTATATACCATTCAAATAATATAGTATCAAATAATTAACCTTAGAGTCAGCTGACAACAATATCCAAAAATGCCACATATATTAGTCAGATATTGTCTCACTTCAATATCAAGCAACAACTGTTGTCAGGATAAATATAGTAATTAACAAAATAAAAACCAATTACCATTAGTATCAGCCAATACCAAGTACAAATACATATTTTATCAATTCCCCAGATAGTATATCACGTTCAACGCATTTCTCCTATTGTAGAATAAATTAATCAGGGAAGATCAAAGGACCAATGAGAGGGAATAATTAACAGCCAGATTGTATGGTCTGTTTAAATGTAATAGGTAGAAAGATGCAGCCGCATAACAAACAAATTTAAGATACCCAACAAGTTATGATGCACATAGTGGATATCCAGATATCTGCGTTGTCTTACTACAATGCTTTTTATGTTAAAGATCTTGCAAAAATAAGTCCCTTTGCAATATATGTCCATTAAGAGTGTCCTACCTATTCCTAGATATCCCCTCTTGTATGGGCTGCATCAGCTCCTCAGGTCGCTATAGCTACAGACCTGTTTGATCTCTCACGATAGGCTGCCAGCACTGGTTGCTATAGCTACAGACCTGGCTTTTACTGTAGCCTAGTAGAAGCCAGTAAACACGCCCCTGAATTCAAAGTGAAACCAAGAAAACAGGACTGAGGTAAGATGAATTAACGTAGTGAGACAACCCCTTTAACAGAGGTGCCTTGATAATACGAGTGATATGGCACAAAGTTGTGGAGTCCATGTTGAGGCAGGTAGAGCGGCCTTATTTGAGGGATAAGTAGGGCTTTGTTTCACAAGGGAAAGGTACGTGAACAAGGCTTCCTTTATTAGGGTGACTATTGCAAGCAGGGCCATTTTCTATTTTCTTTGGTTAGGGTTAGCTTAGGGTAAGTGTTAATTTTGTGTTTGCTTACATTTTTAATAATTATTAAATAAAAATGATATTTTATATTTTGTAGGATACATCTACCCTTTTAGTAGTTGTTATTGCTACTATCATCAGGTAGGTTTCAGATATGGAGAACCAGAAATAGCATTGAAGACTAGGGGCGACATGTATGATTTTTGGTGCTCAGGCGCCATTTTTTGGGACGAAAATAGTGTAGAATGCGCCTAAATCTTTGAACCCGGTCTACTGCAGGACATAAATCAGACGCATTCTAGCGCAAACACGACAATTCGGGCTGAGGTAAACAACTTTGAAAGTGCTCTACCTGTTCCAACAGTAATGCGCCTGGATTTGCTGTACTGTAGCTATACATGTGTAGCTCCGTACAGTTATAGTGCGACACGCCTCCAGCACGCCCCACGATTTTAGGCGCATTACAAAGTGCCGCGGGCTCTGTAATGCACCTGATACTGGAGTGTGTCTGTTGAAAAATAGAGCAGACAGGGCGGCATTAGATCTCAGGCTGAAAAGACGGCAGACTTCTGGCACAGCCCCGTTCATAGGTGTCGCTCAAGAAGTTTTGATTACCTACTACAGGCAGGCCTGGTTTCCACTTGTGGTGTCTGAACTACTTATCTCCACACAGGCAAAGAGAGCAAAAACAAGAGTAGATGACACAAATAGTAGGTTAAATGGGTAAGAAAGGTGTGGCATAATAAGGAATAACATCTGCCCCCTTTTCTCACCCATATACCCTTCCAACAAGCAATATAAAGCAGTTGTTAACAAGGAAGAAAATGTAAATGTGAACCAAGCCCTCTAGGCAGAGTCATTTAAATAGCCCCAAGGACTATTTGTGTGAAATCTGCCCATTGCCAATCCCTCTAGAGAAAGGAACACATGCTTTCCTATTGTGATTTTTATATATACAGTTCTGTAAGTATCACTGTCCAAGATTTGAACTCATAACACAGCATGGGGCAAGGAAGCAATTTAACAGATGTATACAATAGTATAGACAAGCAGTACATCAAGGATAAAACATAAGTACACCATTGTGGATGCAACAACATTGGTCACAGAAGATTAGGAATGTGTTGCAAAGGTAACAGGACATTCAAGAGACAAGTAATATGTAAAATGAGGACAAGGATGTTTAACAGGTGGGTTACAACCTATCATAAATATCACAACAAAAGCATACATAGGCTCTAAGGCTCGGTCCACACGACTAAGGCTACGTCTGCACGGCAATTGTAAAATGTCGGTGGATTCTGTTATAAAATCCAACTAGTATTTTACAATCATTTTTTTTTTTTTTTTTATAATATGTTTTATTGGGTTTGTCCAAAAAAGATAACAATTACAAATATAACATAGAGCTACACAGACATAATGAGCGACCACAAATCAAGAGCATAAAGACAATTAACAATTCTTTCCTGGTAGCCATTCACAGGGTCAGTTTTATTTTTTACTGTATTTTTTTGCGTGGATTTTGCGGTTGGTTTTCGGATTTCGAAAAGGCCATTAACATTGAACAGTACTACACTCTGATGTTTTCAAGTAAAATACGGCAGATTATAGAACATGTTCTAAGTTTTTTGAACGGATTTTGAGTTTGAAATCTGACCTCGGAAAGTCCAAGCTATGTAGACTACTGTAACAGGTCGCGCCGCGATCCGGTCCACGGACCGCGGGCGAACCCGTGTCCCTCTTGGCGAGGATGGGTGGCGCCGCGGGCCGCGTTGCTGGCCGTGGTCGCACCCGTCCCATCCACTCACCTGACCTCGATCCTGTTCTGCTCTCTTCCCCTGTCTGCCGGAATGCATGTGCGCTCGTTCATGTAAATTTAAAGGGACAGTGCGCCAGTAATTGGTTAATTGCCGGGCGCTGACTCTATATAGTTTGGGGATCCACGTCACTTCCCTGCTGGATCTTTGTTGCCTCCGTGCCCAAGAGAAAGCGTGCCTGTGTATCTACTGTCTTGCCATGTTTTCTGACATCTGCTTACGTTTATCGACTCTGAACCTTTGCCGCCTGCCCCAACCTTTCCGCCTGTCCCCGACAACGCCTATGTCTCGCGATTCGGTACCCTGCTTACCCTTGGTCACCACCGCAAGCAAGTCATGTCAGGGGTAGCGAGCTGGTAGACTCCCGCCGCAGCAAGTCAATCCCGCTTTGCGGCGGGCTCTGATGAAAACCGGGACCTACTTAGATTCCGTTCACTGGCGTGGCTTACACATGCGGTGGTCCCCCGGATCCACTACCAAGTCCGTTACAACTACAGATCGAATTTTCAGTTGAAGTCTATGGGGATGGTTTACAGTTAGATTTTTGCCTTTTCTAAATACTGAATCCACTTAAAAATCCGACAGTAAGGGCTTGTTCACACAACGTTTTTGAGATCCGTTTTTCGGATGCGTTTTACAGATCCTCAAATCGGATCTAACAATTGTCAGTGTGATTATCATTGAGTTCATTGGCAAATGAGGATCGCTGTTCCCACTGGTGATCGGCAATGCGCTTTTGAGGGCTCTCCTGCACTGTGCTTTTCGCATCCGCTTTAAGAATTGACATGTCAATTCTTATTGCGTTTTACGAAAGTGAAAGCCCATAGGTGATAACGGAGTCCGCTTTTGGCACCTGTCCAAAAGCGCTCCACACTCCGGGTACGTATCAGCTGCGCTTTGCATCCTGAAAGTGGATGCGAAAAGCGCAGTGGGCGGCCGGACGCTGGATCGCAAGTGAGCGGCGGCTGTGAACAGCGGGGGAAGCGGTCAGTGAATGGAGGTGCGGGAGATTTGAAATGCTGGAGGGAGGAGCGGGGGACGCGGTCAGTGAATGGAGGTGCGGGAGATTTGAAATGCTGGAGGTGCGGTGCTGCGGGGGGGCATCGGTGAGCGGCGAGTGCAGGGCGATGGATGGGAGGCGAGGTGCTGTGGGGATCGAGGAGATTGGCTGTGAAGTGCTGAGCTCGGCTGTGCTGATCGGAATCGAGAGTGCGCTGCCGGCGCCGGGACTCTGCTACCGGGATCGGGTGTGCGGTGCCGGCGCCGGGATCGGTGCAGGTGAGCAGAGTTTGCTGCCGCCGCTGATGAATGGTGTCGGGCGCAGGCACAGCTGATGGTGTCGGGCGCGGGCACTACTGATGGTGTCGGGCGCGGGCACAGCTGATGGTGTCGGGCGGCGCGGGCACAGCTGATGGTGTCGGGCGCAGGCACAGCTGATGGTGTCGGGCGCGGGCACAGCTGATGGTGTCGGGCGCGGGCACAGCTGATGGTGTCGGGCAGCGCGGGCACAGCTGATGGTGTCGGGCAGCGCGGGCACAGCTGATGGTGTCGGGCGGCACGGGCACAGCTGATGGTGTCGGGCGGCGCGGGCACAGCTGATGGTGTGGCGGGACGGCACAGCTGATGGTGTTGGGCGGGGCGGGCACAGCTGATGGTGTCGGGCGCGGGCACAGCTGATGGTGTCGGCGCGGCACGCTGATGGTGTCGGGCAGCGCGGGGCACAGATGATGGTGTCGGGCAGCGCGGGACCAGTGATGGGTGTCGGGGCGGCACAGGGCACAGCTGATGGTGTCGGGCAGCGCGGGCACAGCTGATGGTGTCGGGCGGCACGGCACAGCTGATGGTGTCGGGCGGCGCGGGCACAGCTGATGGTGTCGGGCGGCACGGGCACAGCTGATGGTGTGGGGCGGCGCGGGCACAGCTGATGGTGTCGGGCGCGGGCACAGCTGATGGTGTCGGCGCGGGCACAGCTGTTGGTGTCGGGCAGCGCGGGCACAGCTGATGGTGTCGGGCCGCGCGGGCACAGATGATGGTGTCGGGCAGCGCGGGCACAGCTGATGGTGTCGGGCGGCCGGGGCACAGCTGATGGTGTCGGGCGGCGCGGGCACAGCTGATGGTGTCGGGCGGCGCGGGCACAGCTGATGGTGTCGGGCGGCGCGGGCACAGCTGATGGTGTCGGGCGCAAGCAGAGGCAGAGAGAGAGAGACTCTTTTCTTAAAACGCATCCGGAAAGCGGATGCGTAAACCGCAAGTGAAAAAGGATTGAAAACTGATCCAAATAAAGTATCCAATGCTGCGTTTTGCGGATCTGCTTTCTGGATGCGCTTTTCAGCTGTCAAAAACGGATCCGTAAAAAGGATCCAAAACGCCGTGTGAACAAGCCCTAAACCAGTGGCGTATAGACGTAGCATCAGGACAAAACAATGTAGGATTCTGGATCAGTACTTTCACAGCAAAAACTGAGGATTGTTACTTGTTTTTTGGCATGGTTTTAGAACTTTATCTTTCAATGGTTTCAATAGTTAGATGGATGGATAGATAGATAGATAGATAGATAGATAGATAGATAGATAGATAGATAGATAGATAGATAGATAGATAGAAATGAGGATCTATATGGTATTCTATCTATATCTCAAAGATGTGTGTACAGTGGGGAAAAAGTATTTTATTTCTCCCACTTAAAAAGATGACAGAGGTCTATAATTGACATCATAGGTCGACCTCAACTATGAGAAACAAAATGAGAAAACAAATCCAAAAAATCCCATTGTCTGATTTGGAAAGAATTTATTTGCAAATTATGGTGGAAAATAAGTATTTGGTCACCTATAAATAATATATACCATCAATGCCCCAACAAAAAAATTTTACAGACTAGGGCCTGTCCAATAGATAATTCGACAACAACTCTCAATAAATACTTCAAATTCACAACACAGAAGAGTTATTTACCTAGTTAAACTCCTCCTAGTTTATGGAGTTTAACTAGGTAAATAACTCTTCTGTGTTGTGAATTTTTACCTACAAACAAGCAAGATTTCTGGCTCTCACAGACCTGTAACTTCTTCTTTAAGAGGCTCCTCTGTCCTCCACTCATTACCTGTAGTAACAGCACCTGTTTGAACTTGTTATCAGTATAATAGAAACCTGTCCACAACCTCAAAGGTTGTTTTCACATGGTGCGTTTTTGGATGCGTTTTTTTGTGCAACAATGTACAGCATTAATTGTTGTGCCTTCCTGCACAAAAAACGTATCCAAAAAAAGGCATAAAAAACGCACTGTGTGAAAGCACGCAAACAGTCACACTCCAAACTCCATAATTATCATACTATATTTAAATGTATTACAAATGTTATCAATGTTACAAATGTTATCATCTAAAATTAATATAAAAATATATAATATCCCAAAATATAAAAATAACTTTAATTTTACATTAAATAACCCACTGATGATTATGTTCAGATTTAAAAAAATTTACTACATTAAATTTGACATTTATTTTTGCTGCTTTCACCCTTTTTTCTACATACGGCAAAAGCCAGCACAGCACAGGTATTGCTGGGACCTGTGGTCCACCAAGCAGGATCAGTACCATAGTTTCTATTCACTGACATGCTATTCTACTGACTTTTATTTTCAGTCTATCTATAGCCTTTATACATGTTCCTTTGTTCCATGCACACAGACGAGGCACGTCGAACTTTAGACACCATTTATGAGCGCACAAAAAACACTTTCATACATTCAGGCGCATTATACACTGAAAAATAGATGAGAAAATGCACTTTGATGCACCTAATTCCATACATGTCTTCCTTATTTCTCACTGCAAAATGCAAATACATTTATATAATTTATACAATGTGATTTTCAGGGTATGTTCACATGGCTTATTTTGACTGAATCTGTCAACTGGGTGTTTTCAGTCCAGTTATCAGAGGGTGTGTCCCTGCACACATTGACTCTGTCACCACTGATTGGACAATATCAGACTGTACAGAGACACACCCTTAACTGGTAACACCCATCTGACAGATTCAGTAACACATTTCTAGATGGTATAATAAAGGAACAGCACATAACAGAGTTATAAGTGAAGAGCAGGGGCGTCGCTAGAATGTTTTATTCGGGGCCCGGGCCCCGGATAAAACTTGCTGTGCCCCGAACCTCGCCAGGCCCCAGGCCGCTGCCATGGGCCTGGAGCACCGGCGGTCTCTTTAGCTGTATGTGTGTCCGCTGGACGCACATACAGCTTAGGGCTTCTTCGGAGCAGAGACCGAGCGCTCCCTGCTCCGCAGACAGTGTCAGACCAGCTCCCCAGAGGATCGTTGGATCCTCCGGAAGGCAAGGGTCTGAAACTGCAGGGCCGCCGGGTAATCATTGAGCTGTGGACCCGTGCTGTTATGATGACAGCAACGCAATGAAGTGATGTCATCACGCCACTGCCTCTGCTCTGGCGCACAGTCGTCATAGGCTGAAGATGAGTGTCAGCCAGAAGAGGAGCACGCTCACTGGGGGAGGTAAGGTGAGTATTAATGTTGTTATTTTTTATGGAGTTTACCTCCCTGAGTGCCCCTATATCTATATCCTGCCTGGGAGACCCTATATCCTGCCTGAAAGCCCCTATAGCTATATACTGCCTGGGAGCCCCTATATCTATATACTGCCTGAGAGCCCCTATCTACTGCCTGAGAGCCCCTATATCTATATACTGCATGGGAGCCCCTATATACTGCCTGAGAGCCTTATATACCTGCAGGAGTGCCCCTATATCTATATACTGGCCGAGTGTCCCTATATGCTGCCTGAGAACCCCCATATACCTGCCTGAGTGACCCTATATCTATATACCTGCCTGAGTGACCCTATATCTATATAACTGCCTGATAATGACTCTATATCTATATACCTGCCTGAGAGTTCGCTATATCTATATATACTGCCAGAGAGTAACCCTATATCTATATATACTGCTAGAGAGTAACCCTATATCTATATATACCTGCCTGAGAGTGACCCTATATTTATATACCTGCCTAACTGAGGGGACCTATATAGCTTCCTATCAGTGGGGCCCTGTCAGTGCTGGTGACTCATCAGCTTCTCAATACAGGTCTGAGCACAGAGCCCCTCCTGCACAGTATGCTTCTGTAAGGGAGGGGGAGGCAGGGGGAGGGCTCTGGCTTCTGTGTCTGTGTAGCTGCGCTGCCTGGATTAACCCTGTGTGTGCCTGCTACCTCCTGCTCTCTACACAGATTGAGGAGAGCAGAGGTGAAGCTGATCTGTGGTCAGTAGGATGTGACAGCAGTGAAGTGTGTTACTATAATCATGATGTGTCTGTGGAGCTTTGACTATACTAATAGAACAGATCAGGGGGGCATGTGAACGGTTCATATCCCTCCCTGCTCTGCTGTATTAGTGACACATCGTGATTATAGTAACTCACTTCACAGCTGCCCTGTGTCTTGATGAGAGGACAGCACAAAACAGGGTTTGTTTGTTGCTTGAGATGTCCGTGGAGATTTGTATGCTAAGCACGGGCGATAGTAACACTTGCATCCCACCCTGCTCTGCTATTAGCATACACAGCTTCACAGACCTCTCCACACTCATAGATCAGCCCTCTCCTGTCTCCTGACTCTGTGTAGAGGAGCAGCATGAACTGAGGCACAGCAGCATCGCAGTGCAGCTGATCCAGCATTGAGCAGCCGGCAGCAGATCTAGGCAGGCACACACAGGGTTAACTCTGGCAGAACCCCGCCCTTCCCCTGCTGTATAGAAGTTACTGTAGTCTGAGGAGGAGAGCTGTCTGTGTGCTGAGGGGGGGGGGGGAAGAGAAGAGGCAGGCAAGAAGCACGCCCCTGAATTCAAAAATCCTATGGTGCCAGACACACTGAGGTAGGCTTAAAGCCTGTAGTGAGACAACACCTTTAAGTAGTAATAGTTTTGGGTCTTGGTTTTGTAGGAGTTTTTTTAGTAACATTTATTTGCATGGTATATTTGCTCCATGTATAGGTGGACTATTTGGTGAGTTATTTGTTAGGTATTACACTGTCATATGTAGGTGAGAGGTTTTTAAAAAGTTAATTTGTCAGGACTGATTTTTATTGTGCAGTGACTTCTGAGGGGTGCATGGGATCTATGTGGAATATGCAGAATATTAGTGACAAGAACAAAAGTTTTTTTCTCTGTAAAAACACATCCGCAGCTCACAATGTGGCGTGAAAAATTCTGTGTGAACCCCACCCTACTGAGCAAAACACAAAGGGCCAAGGCCCCGGATGTTTTGGGACCCTAGCAACGCCCCTGGTGAAGAGGCTCCAGAATTGTTATTTCACAGGAAACACAATGATTTACTAAGACTATGTTAACATGACAAGGATTTCTAAGCAGATTCCATTCGGATTCCATCTTGAAATCCTCATTGGATACGGAAAAAAATTCCCATTGATATCAATAGAAAATACCCGTTGTTGTTCATACCATGCGTATTTTCGCCGCATGGTTTTGAAAACTGACCCAAGGTCCAAACATTTTTAAGCATGCTCATTATTTGGTCTTAATCCACACAGAAAAAGTGGAAATGTACTATTGATATCAAGGGGATGGCTAAAATCCTCATGCAATTAGCGGTTTTTAATGCAGATTCGCTTCCAAAACCAATAGGCACAAACTGCACTCTGACTGCAAACTGTCTGTAAAGCCAAATCTGAAAAAATGGTCTAAATCCAAATGCAATAAGCATGAACACTAGTAAAAAATACTCGTTAAGTCATTGGATGATGTGGATTGCAATGGCAGAATCCTCGTGAATTTCATGCCTAAATTTTACTCTGTCGTGTGAACATACCCTAAAACAGACATGTCAGGACATCTCACAGGTCGTCTGTTTAAGTAAATGCATGAATTCTCCATTACAAATACACAATTAGGGAGCATCTTCTCTCGTGTTACTCTGCTATTCCTTTTGGAAATTTATGAATTTTTGACAATTGGAGATTCCCCTTGTCAACAAGTCAACTGAAACCAGGTCCAGATTCCATGTGCACTTGTCTAAGCTTTACAGGCCCGAGACTGAACTACCTTCTAACACAATCAACACTACTAATCCAACATATAACCCAAAACATAATGATATATAACTTTTTAACTCATCGTACTCCTCGACTCCTGCAGAGGTACACAGCGGTGCTACTTAGGTGTTTTTTGACACGGATGTCACGGGTGCCGAATAACTTTATTTGTTAATTAAATAAATAAAAAATGTAACCTGCTTACTTTTACTTTCCAACGCCCTATACATGCATACTTATCTCACCAAAGCGTGCATGTGTTCTCAATGAAGAGAAGACAGAAAGCCACAGTCCAATCATTTGTCAGGGGAGATATACATTAAATAGTTGGCTGGTCTTGCCAAAATCAGTATGGATGTTGAGGAATTCTATACATTGGACAATCTCTATTTGTTAAAAGGGCGTCTTGACTCTAAGCGATTAACTATAATCTGCGGGGAAACCTGGAAGTACGGGTTCAATTTCCCAACAGAGTCATTACAAAGGAAATTTGACAGCGTTTTCTTTGGTCCACTACACTCTTACTAACCACTTTGTAATCTGGAGAAGAGTTGAGCAGGGGACCCTGTTCAAACAGTTAAAGGGGTTGTCTCACTACAAGGATTGCTTTTTGTTAAAGATCTTACAAAAACAAGTCACTTTGCAATATATGTCCATTAACAGTGTCCTACCTTTTCTAAGATAACCCCTCTTGTATGTGCTGAATCAGCTCCTCAAGTTGCTATAGCTACAGCCCTGTTTGATCTCTCCTGATAGGCTGACAGCACTGGTCACTATAGCTACAGTGTATATACGCTAGCACTTAAAAGATTAGCTCATATACAGCTCGGGCCCATTTTGTCCCTGTAAATTGAACTGTGTGAAAGGTTCTAGTTGTTCTTCATTTTTTTCCCCCTATTCCCCCCCCCATCAAGCATCTCACAGCACTTAACTTCATAAAAGGGGTAGGGGAGGGTTTCCCGAAATTTCTTTAGTGCCGCCTTCGTGCGACAGCAAGTCCTCCAATCTTCGGGCCAAACGAGACAACCAGCTCATTGGTCATGTCCAACCAGGTCATGTCTATGTAGTCCAAGACGCGACTTGTTCAAAATGAAACCAAAAAAAGATGAATTGATGTAGTGAGACAACCCCTTTAACTCACAATACTGTAATAGCATATATTAATATTTTTTTCACCCCTTTCAGCACAATATTTAAGGTGCCTTTTTATGTTTTTCTCAGTTCTTTCAAATACCCAAATAGACCTCGTATATGCAACGAATTTGATGTTATATATTTAAACACTGTTGGTGGCCGTTTGCTGAAATGCAAATGTAACTGTAGCGGAAACTGCTGAAAATCGGAAGATCTTAGTTTATGCAGACCACATATTCCCTTGACCATTTTATGGGCTGAATTACATTTATTCAGCAAGTACTCAAGACTCAAAATTAATGTTCCAACATTAATAGCAACAGGCATTAATCTATTTGCCAAAAAATGCAAATGGAGGCTGTATAATTCCTTAGTAGTATGGTTCACAAAGTTATACTGAGACAACTTGCATGTAAACTGTCTACCATCCGCTGGGACAACAGTATATGATAAAGCATCAGGTAGGTTGTGTGAGTCAAGTAGTTGCAGTGCTCAAGGTAAATGCTCTGGGGGCAGGAGGGGAGGGTTACAAATCTGTACAATGCATAGAGTCTGAAGCAGATTTTTTTATGTTGTTTACAAATAGGTTGTGTTAAAACTCCATCTACTTCCATTGTTCATTATCTTATGGAAACTCCACAACCACAATTTTGCAGCAAGTAAAGTTAATATGTGTGAATATTGCCCTAAAGCATTAGAAACGACGCACTGAAGAGATATGTCATTGTTTTGTACTTGTTAGGCCATGTCCACACTGCACGGGTTTTCGGCCGGTTTGCGGTTTTGCAGACCGCCTGAAAAACCGGCCGAAAAGAGCACAATTGTGCCTATGGAAAACCCGTGGGAGCAGTGTCCCCACTAACGGTTTTTTCCTCCGGCGGTTTTGTCGGCGGAAAACATTGAATATGCACAATCTTCCCTTCGGTTTCCGGACAGAACATGTGCATCTCAATGGGAGGGGGAGGGCTGTTCTCCGCTCATCGCAGAGAAAAGCCGCCCCCCCCCCCCGGGCCGTGGGGAGGGCCCGCAAAACCGTAAAAAATTCCCGGGCCGGAAAACCCGGCCAAATATTTTTTCCCACCCCTTTAAAATTCCCCCTTTAGTCAAAAAACCCCTTTTAATACGGGTTTTTAAAATGTTTATAAAATCCTCAACCAAAATACTAATTTTTTTTGTTTTTTTTTTGTTTTTTTTTTGTTTGGGTTTTTTTTAAAAACTTTTGTTTAGGGGGGTTTGTTTTCCTTTTTAAAAAAAGGGAGTAATTTGGAAAATTTAAAAAGGTTTTGGCATTTTTCGGGAACCCTACCCTTAAAAAAAAGATTTTTCTGGAAAAAAAAAGTTTTTAAGTCTGGACCTACCCTCTATAACAACCGCCCTGAAAAGGGGTTGGGCCCCCCTTTGGACTACCCTTATAAAACAACAGTCTGGCAGTGTAGTTGGACCTCCCCCTCTATAAAACAGAAGTTGCTAAAAAATGGTGGGGTTTCGGCCCCCTTTCCCTCTATCAACAACAGTCTGGCCAATTTAAAAAAGTATGGACCCCTTACCCTCTATAAAAAACCAGCCCTAGCAGTGTAGTTGGCCAAAACCCCTTATAACAGAAGCCCGGCAGGTAGTTGGCCCCTACCCTCTTTTAACATAGTCTGACAGTGTGTTGGCCCCTACCCTTTTAACAACGCCCTACCCAGTGTTTGTTTTAACCCAAACCTTTTTTATATTAAAACAAAATTTACGGAAAAAAATTTTTGCTTAGTCTGGACCTCCCCTTATAAAAACCAGTTAGGAATTTGTTGGTTATCTGGACCTCCCCTTAAAAAACCAGAATTTTCCTAAACCATTTAAAAAAGTCTGGACAAAACCCTCTAAAACAAACCAATTCCCTTTTCCAGTTTGATCTGGACCAAACCCTTATACAAATTTGGCAGTGTAGCCCTGGCCCCTCCCCTCTTAAAAACAGGAAGTCTGTCTTTTGTAGCCCGGGGCCCCTTTTTAAACCCTCTATAAAAACCCCTCTTCAGGTTATTTTTCTGGACCAACCCCTTAAAACAACAGTTCTGGCCAATTAAAAAAGGGAACCTACCTCTATAACAGAATTTTGGCAGTGTATTCGGCCCTTTACCCTCTATAAAAACAACTTTAAATCAGTTCAAAAAGCCCTTAGGACCTACCAACCAATAAACAACATCTAGCTTGTAGTCTGGACCTCCCCTCTATAACAGAAGGCTGGCAGTGTAGACTGGACCTACCCTCTATAAAAAACATTTAAGCATTTGTAGTCGGGGCCCCTCCCCTCTATAACAAAAAGCCCTGGCAGTGTAGTCTGGACCTACCCTCTATAACAGCATTTGGCTGTGTAATCAGAAGTTCCCCCCTATCGGGCTGGCTAGGGAAAGCCCAGGCCGCCCTATATAACAGCAGTCTAGCTGTGCAGTTAGCAGTGCCCCCTATAACAAAAAAAAAGGGGTTATGTATTCGGGTTTGGGCCCCTTAAACTTTAGTCTATTTTTTTAGCCGGGAAGGGCCCCCTTTTTTTACTGCAGTTTGACTGTGTATTAAAAAGGGGCCCGGCATGACAAATTTTGTTTTTGGGGTCAGGAATCCCCCTTTTTAAAAGTATTTGGGGGTTTAAAAATTCTGCGGGGTTTTGGAAAGGGCATTTTTGGGCCTTAGGCAAATGGGGAAAAAAGGCCCCCCAAAAGCCCAAAAAGGTAAATCCCTTGCTCTGTTTCCCCCCCTTTGTGGGTTAAAGGGGAAAAAGGGAAAACATTTTTCCCCAATTCCCCAAAATTTTTTGTGAAGGTTGCATTTTTATTTTTTTTCCCATGTTACTTCTATGTTTTAATTTGCTTTGCAGCACTATTTTCAGACACCACTAACTTCTTTATTTTCCCTCTAAAAAAACCTGTGTGAGGGTTTGCCCTTTTTTCCCGAATGAAGGGTGGTTTTTTATTGGCAAAAAGGGCCCCAAAAAAAAAAAAAATTTTGGAGCTTTTTGATTTTCCCTGGGTTTTAGGTGGTTTTTGGGAAATTTTTAATTTTTTTTAAAAAAAAATTAAAAAAAATTTTTTTGTTTACTTTTGCCCCCCCTAGGAAAAAACTTGACCCTTGGAGGGCAAGATCACTTGTTCACCATTTTGGGGGTGGTTTTGGTTTTAAAAAAGGGCCCGGCCGGAGGGCCCTTTTTAAAAGGTCCCCCCAAACTATGACTGCTAGTTTTCACCCAACAATTGCCCTTTCAGGGGGGCTTTATAGGAGAAAATAAAATCCACCCCCTGCATTGATGCAAGTTTCATTGAAAAGCACATTAGGGAGATATGGCATTATTTCCAGTAACCCCGGGACCAAAAAAGGTTTTTGACTGTTAAAAAAGCGGGGGTTTTTTCCCCTGTTAAAAATTGGGGGCCCCCCGGGCCCCGGTTTTTGGGAAACCCTTTACTTCCCAATTCCAAAAGGGGTTTGGGTCTGGGGAAAGCCAAAGGGAAAAAGGGGCTTTGGGGGTCAGGGTTTCCCAAACCCCTTTTAAACCCTTGGAAAACCTTCACCCATGGCCCTTTCCCCCAAGTGGGGGGGCTCCCCCTCCTAGTCAAACCCCCCCAAGGGTTTTTGGTTTTTTGTAAAGCGCTTTGAGTACTACAATGTAGCTGAATGATTAGCAAAATTTTTGAGTTTCAGCAAAGGGCGTCCCCAGGTTTTTAAAACCCTGCAGGAAACCCCAAAAAGGGGGAATTTTTTTTTTCTTAATTTCAATACCTGATTGGGGTTTCGTTTTTTTTATATTTAATTTTCAAATTTTTTTACTAAAAAAAGGAATTCAGAAAGGGCAGGGAGTAGAATGACAGCACCTGGTTTTTGAACAATCGCTCAACAGTTATGTGTGTGCTAAGCAAAGGGCTGACAATAGCTCCCCCTGAGGGAAAAAAGGTTAAAAACCCCGGGGCATCCCCGCCCTTTGGTGAGGAAGTTCTCATTAATGGTTGTTTTCCCCTGTACAAACTTTTACCTATGAATTTACTAAGGAAGCACTACACCCCAAAAAGGTTTTCAGAATTTTTAAAATTAAAGAATGGGGAAAATGTTTATTATTTTTAAATTTGCAAGCTTTCACATCAAATTTTCTTCCCCTTTGGGAAAACCCTTTAAAATTTTTTTAAAATAATACATGCAGTGTTCCTGAATAACCATTATACTGTGTTAGCAGGCTGAAAAGACATTTGGAAACCCCACGGGTCCACTATTAGGCCCCTTGGGTTTTCCAAAGGCTTTTCCCCACGGAATTTTTTTACCGTTTTTGAGCTCCAAAATCCCCCTTAATTTAAAGGGGGGAACGGGGGCGGGGGCCGGGGCGCCCGGGGGGGGCCCGCTCCCGGCCCCCAAAACAATCCAAATTTTTTACGGGGGGTATGGGGGGTAAATTATGTGCATGTCACTTTCTCCCCCCGTGGCGGATTCGCCGAGCGGGGAGGAGCGACGGAATCCCACTGTTCTCTATGAGAGCAGTGGTTTTACCGTAATGAACTCCGACGGATTGGCGCCGTACTGAAGCGCAAATCCGGCGCGGAGTACGGCGCCAATCCGTGCCCAAATAAGCCGTGTGAACGAGGCCTTAGCCAGGAGTCTGTAAACAGCTCAGCTACACAGTGACTTGTGGCTGAGTGACATAAAATCACAAGTTGCACAGCGTAAAATGCAGCTATTTAAGCCCAGTTCACATCTGCCTCAGAGGTTCAGTTCGGAGCCTCCATCACAGATTCCATCAAACTACTGAAAAAAATAGCTACACTGTTGTTTTTCTGTTGAAATTCTGGACACCATGACGGAAAACCAACAGATCACATTGTAGTGAATAGGGTTCTTGGGGCACCGTGGGTATCATGAAATGGATTCGGTGCCACCTGTGCGACCGAGGTTTTGAATGAACCTCCAATATAGATGGGAATCTATGGTGGTTGTGCTGGAAATCTAGCAGTTTTGGAGTTGCAACATAGAAGTGCGACATTGCAATTTAATGCTGCATGTCTACAAATCTCCATGTAGTCTAAATGTCTGTTGTCCTAAAACCTCTATGGTTGAAGAGATTGTCCATCCCTTGGCCCTGGAGGCTTTTTGCCTTTCCAAGTCTCCTTTTACAGATGATTGGGCGTTGGAACATTGATTGACATAACGACAAGTTGCCTAGTGCTCATTAAAAAGGAGCCTTTACACTCGGCAACTTATGAGCGGGTGATCAGCCAATCAAATGTTCATAAAAATGGCCCTCTGTGTGGCTGTTCATTCCCCATTTACACAAGGAGAAGTGCTTCTGACAAGCAATGATTTTTTACCACTGAGTAAAAGATGAGATCAATTAATGAATAAGCAAAGTCAATGAAAGTAAGGGTGGATTCACACTATGATATTGCATACATTGCAGGTACCTGTGGGGGTACCGTGAAAAAGGAAGCCCGGCAGATACCGCGACACAGCCATGGCCATAGGGAAGAATAGAAAAGACATAACTTAGCGTGGGCTACATTTGCTCTATTTCCCAGTGGCATATGCAATTCCTGCGGGACACAATAGCATAGTGGATACGCTATAGAGTCCTGTAAAATGAGCATATGCACTGTAGTATGAACCCACCCTAAAGGGAGTTGCACTATAACCGCTTTTGTGACACCTCTTTTGTCCAGTGTTATCCCAGTGTTTGTCCCCTGAAAAGATCCTGTGATACTCTGGGAGGATCGTAACATGTTGGGACAGTGACATTAGGGATTACTAGGGTCACTTAACAGGGTGAGGTTCCAGTCAGGAATGCCCTTGTTGGAATGACCACCCTATTGTCTGTAGGAAGGGGTCAGTGTAGATCGTATACAGAGGCTATTAGGGCAAGTGTTTTTGTCCCCCCCATCTGTTGGTTTGGGGTTTTTTCTTCCAAGTCCACTGCCCCTCAAATACTAGCAAATGGAAGACAATAATCTAATAAACCTTGGTGCACTTACTTATCCCAAGTTATTTGCAGTACTTTCAGCCCAGAGTGACACTGTTATTTAATGCTGTCTTCTACTGCAGCAGACCTATTTCTTCTTTACCTCCATGAAACTTTTGGAGAAGTGATTAATTTTAGGTGTTAAGCTAAATCACAACACAAATATGTAATGGTAGATTAAACTCTGGAGGTTTTAGACAGCAACCTGACACAAAACATTAACATGTGCAAACTAGCAAAATCTAATTAAGCGTTTTGTACAATGCCGTATTAATCCACCATTTTCTGTAAAATGTCTTGTACCTACTTGACGTGTGACAATGCCCCATTAACAATTACTCCACGGTCCTGCTGCCATATGATTCCAGTCCCCTTTTTATTATACTCTTGCATAGAAAGTAGTTAAACGAAGACGCTTAGGAGGAACTTGTTGCTGAAGGGCCCAGAAATGCCAAACATGTTAATGAATAGGTTTTAAAGATAATTAAATCAGTAAACTGTCAGTCTTTCTGGCTGCTTATATATCACATGACACAATTACAAAATTCTTCCTTTTCAAGCCTTGTGACTCTACTCTAAATGTATAAGGGTAACACAAATTGTTTCATCTGTCCCAGAATGCTTCCGTTCAAAGGGTTCGACTAAATAGCGATCTGTGAAGAGGACTTTCCACAACTGGTATTTGTCACCTATCCAGAAGTGATAAAAGTCTGATCACAAGGGGCGCCATTGCTGAGACCCCCATGATCATTAGCAGGTAGGGAGTGTTTGAAAGGAGCAGCTGTCAAGCATGCACACCTTGGCTCCATTCAAAGGCTATAGGATTGACAAAGATTGCAGTGGATAGGGCACAGATCCCATGACATGATTCAGGCTGGCTGCATTCCCTATACAAGTCTAATCCTGATTTTCACATAGATTGTAAGCTCTGATGAGCAGGGCCTTCAGACCTCCTGTTTAATCAGTTATTAGGTTTGCTACTAAACAATGTCTAAATTTGATTGTACATTTACGCTCTCCATTTAGATGTGCTGCTGGATATGTTGGCGCTATAGAAAGATTATTACTATAAGTGGCCACATGCAAAGATGATGGGAGTTATGAAAAGTGCATAATATGCTATATGTTTAGAAATACATATCTAAGGTCTCGTGCTATAAATCGTACAATGCTGAAGAGACAATCTATTTATTTTATTAATGTATATAGCACCAACATATTCTGCAGTGCTGTATTATAACATATGAGACAAAGAAAAAACACAGGAGGCAATGTGGTAGTTACGCAGGCTTAGCACATGGCTCAGTTTACTTGAAGTACGCATACGGATTCTCTTCTGTCCAGAGGAGGCACAATGCTTCAGTTCTATAACTCTTCTACATATTTTGTACACCAAGTACAGATGTAGCCCCAATTTCTAATCCATTTTTATTGTAAACACCCCCAGGGCACAAACTCTGTCTGTCTGCATTACATAGATTCGCACTTGTACAGCAACACGTCAGTTGCCTCACTTTTATAGGCCAACCTTGGGCTCTTATTGACCCAGCTGTGGACGTGAACCCTCAAAATCACAAGCCATGTATGTCATAGTCATCTGTGTAAACCAAATGAGTCTCACCCTGAACTCAGGTGGTCAAGTAAGTCCCATTCATATATGTCCCCCCAGGTCTGTAGCTATAGCAACCACTGCTGGCAGCCTATCAGGAGAGATCGAACAGATCTGTAGCTATAGCGACCTGAGGAGCTGCTGCAACCCATGCAAGAGGGGATATCTAGGAATAGGTAGGACACTGTTAATGGACATATATTGCAAAGTGACTTGTTTTTGCAAGATCTTTAACATAAAAAGCAATCCTTGTAGCGAGACAACCCCTTTAAAACTTTAAAAACAACTTTTCACTTCTTTGGGAAAAACACAACAATCTTATGCTATTAAAGGATATATCCATCAAAGACTAGTAGGTGTGGGTTTCACTTCCTGGACCTGCACCTATTTCGGGAATGGGCCCCCAAAAGTTATGGTTCCGAATAAGAGAGCCAGTCGCGCTTGCCCAGGACTTTCCATCCTGCTCAATGGGAGATCTGAGTACAAACACACCACTCACCTGTATTCGGAACTCCCATAAGAAGCAATGGCCCTCATTTATGAAAACTGTCTACGTGTAAGACTGTCCTTGTTACCCATAGCAACCAATCAGAGCTCAGCGTTCACTTTTCCAAAGCACTAAAAGAAATGTAAGCTGAGCTCCGATTGGTTGCTATGGACAACGAGGACAGACTTAGGCCTCGTTCACACGGCTTATTTGGCCGCTGATTTCAGCCGTAATGCGCGCCGTATTTGCGCTGCAGTACGGCTGAAATCCGTCTCAGTCATTACGGTAATCCACAGTTCTCATAGAGAACATGGATTCCGTCTCTTCTCCCCGCTCGGCGAATCCGCCGCAGGGGGAGAAAGTGACATGTCAATTATTTACGGCGTGTACGCGCCGTGAATAAATGATGTCTATGGGGGCCGGCGAGCTGCCGGCCCCCCACCCCGCCCCCGCTGCACGGCTGCCGGCGTAATTGCGGGGGGGAAATCCAGCCCTGCAATTACGCCGACAATAAGCCGTGCGAACATTGCCTTACACGTAGACAGTTCTCATAAATGAGGCCCAATGTGCACAAGCATTACCGGCTCTCCATTCTGACCGGTAACTTTCAGGGGCCTGTTCCCAAGATAGGTGCAAGTCCTAGAAGTGGGACCCGCACCTATAAAACTTTGATGGCATTTCTTAGTGATATCAATCATATGCAAAAGGTATTGGGAGCATGTATGGAATCGCTTGGCTTGATGGACGCCGGAGCAAGAGACTTGAGTATACAACTTGTTGCTTAAACGTTTGACTATTTAACTTATTTGAAGTGCTAAGAATTTATGCTCGAAAGAGTTGTTTGATTAAAATAGCAATTGTCTACCGCACCTTTTGCATATGATTGAGTGACTTTTGGGAGGCCGGAGAAACCTCTCCTAAGGACGCTGTGGTTACTCATGGTAGTTATAACTGTAGCGCTTTGATCTATAAT
>JAODAL010026912.1:0-55877 GCA_025379985.1 Phyllomedusa bahiana
ACCATCACCCCACTCGCTCCACAAGTCTGCTCCCGCGTTCACACCTGGTTTTGCCTCGGTGAACGAAGGGTCACACAGGGGGGAAATGCTTGCGATGCAGCAAGAAATAAATGTTGGTTTTCTCCGCCCATGCAAATGGGAAACCCAAAATGGTGACGGAAAGGGGGAAAAAGGTGTCCGGGCTGCACGAGGGGGGTGGCCCATGCCCTGCATGGCGCACATGTTAAATCTGGTGTGAAAAGGGTTCCCTGAAGTCTTCCGATTTTCAAAAGATTTGAAAGGGCCCCAAAAAAATGGATGCATTCATCCATTCCACAAACCCCGGAACACCCCCCTGATTGCAGTGCAAAACGGCCTCCCCCCAACACACTCTGATATTGATGTTTCCCCCCCGTTGGAATTCCAGGCACATGGGGCCCGACTGTATGAACAGAGAAAGGCATTAATGTTTTTTAAATTCCAGGGGGACAGGAGTTCCGCTGTGAAAAATTTTGATGTCACCCAGTGCATTTCATGCGGACACCTGTCGTTTTTTGAGGCCATTCGAGGGGGCCCACGTTATTTGTCAGTCCCCAGGAACGGGATGAATTTTAAACGTCATTCCACTGTTTCATGCCCTGGAACAGAGGGAAAAAATCTGTCTGGGCAGGGGACTGGAGACGGGGCGATACATCTCGGGGGCCAAAATGACCCGGTGGGGACAAAATGGGGGGAGGAGGAGGAGGAATTGGAGCAAAGCTTGTCTGTAAAAAATGAGTGGTTTTTCACCTGGGTGCAAGAAAAGGGGGAAAGCAGGAGCAGCTGGGGAGGTAGATGGAGATGAGGAAGACGGGGAGTGCCCGCAAGCACCGGGGCGGGATACAGGGGAAATGGAGGCGGGAGCCCCTCGGAGTCACTTGCATTTTGCCCGCGCATGTGTTTTTTGGCTAGTACACCCGAATAGTCAGCTCCGGGCAGAGGATGACTTCGGGCTCTCCACCCTATTGACCCGCTCCCGGGTCCAAAATGGAGCTTTTCCCACTATTGAGAGGGAGGAAAAAACTCAAATACTTGGGTTCCGTATCATTTGGCCGGCTTGTGCGGATGTCCTCTTGACAGGTCTACCGGGGGTTCTTCAGCACTCACTTCTCTGCCGGGGTGCTGGGGGAAGGTGGGGTCGGAGCAGTACCAGCTCCTTAGCAGCAAACCTTTTGGGGAGTCATGTTTTCAGCTTCTTACCCGGTAGTGGGAAGCACGCCCAGCACAACGCAGGCCTGGAGCAGACCCTGAACCAACAGGTGGGGGCTATTTGGACGCCCCTTTGCCACCCAGTTAGAAAAACCCTAGACTACGGGGCACCCAAACTGGATGTGGGGGGCCCAACTTCCCGGGTTTTGCAGTGGAGAAGCTGTCCGGGGCCCCCAGATGGGGCATCAAGCGGGTGTTCAGTGCGGGGGGGCCATCGTTATCCCAAGGGAAAAAAAAACCCATTGTTCAGGGGAAAAAAAGTGGAACGCTGACTTTGTCAAGATGAATAGGGTGGATCGGCCGGAATCCACACACCAACCTTTGGGTCGACTACATCAGCCATGACGCCTCACCAAACTGTGAAAATGAGTCTGGGTTCAAAACTACCTGCCTCAGCACTATTTGATGCCGCACCCCCCTGATGCCACACATTGCGCATTTTCTCCATCTGCCCCCAACCCAAATTTTTTACCAGGGATGGTATTCCACCCACCTCCACCTTGTCATTGTGCCCCTGTTGACTCTGTGCTGCTGTGGGTCCCCGTGAATCCACATTGTCTTTTCCCCACTCGCTGACCTCATGCGTTGCCCCTCCGCCGTCACCTCCCTTCTGTCTTTGTCCCACTCTGTGGCCTACTCCGTTTTTGACACCCCCAGATGTGATTGTCCCACTGTCTGACTAATGTCTGCTAGGCTGCTGCCGTGCCTACACACTGTCATTGTGCCACTCGGGGGCTATTCCTGTTTTTGCCACCCCCAAGAATGTCATTGTGCACTGTCTGACTCATGCTGCTGCTTGGCGCTGCCGTGATTACACACTCTACTTTGTCCCACTCTTTGGCCTTTTTCTTTTTTTGAAACCTCCAGAATGTCTTTGTGCCCCTGCTGACCAAAATGCTGCTGCTAGGGCTGCTGCCGTGCCTAACACTGTCATTGTCACTCTGGGTCTATTCCTGTTTTTCCCCCCTCCAAATTCTTTTGGCCACTGTCTGACTCTGCTGCTGCTTGCCGTACCTGACACTGTGTCATTGTCCCACGTCGACCTCTGCTGCTGCGTGGTGCTCCCGTGACCTAACACTGTGTCGTTGGCCCCTGTTGACCTCAGTGCTGCTTGGCTGTGCCAGACCTACACAGTGCATTGTCCCACCTGGGCCCTACCCCTTTTTTTGCCCTTCCAGAAGTCATTGTCCACTGTCTGACCTCATGCTGCTGCTGCCGGAACTCCACATGTGTCTTTGGCCTCTGGGGCCTTTCCCCTTTTTTTTTGCCACCTTGAATGTCATTGTCCCACTGTTGCCCTCATGCGCTGCTGTGGCTGCTGTCGTGACCTACACACTTGTCATTGTGCACTTTTTGACTCATGCTGTGGTGGTGTGCCGTGACTACAAAATGTGTCATTGTCCCACTCTGTGGCCTACTCCGTTTTTGCCACCCCCAGAATGTCTTTGTGCCACTGCCCCGCCCTCATGCTGCTGTGTTTGGCCCTACACGTCATTGTCCCACTGTCTGCCCCTCAGCTGCTGCTGTGCCTCTCCCCGTGACCCACACTCTGTCTTTGTCCCACTTCTGACCTCATGCTGCGTGGGGCGCTGATACCCCCACACTGTGTCTTGTGTCTGTGGCCTACTCCTTTTTTGCCCCTTAGAAGTATTGTGCCAGGGCCTGCCCTCATTTGCGCTGGGGTGGCTGCCTGGAAACCCTAACACTGTGTCATTGTGCCACCTGTGGCTTTTTGTTTTTGCCACCTCCGAATGTCATTGTCCCACGTCCTCCCCTCTGCTGCTGTTGGCGCCGCCGCACCTCCACCTTGTCCTGATGTTGCCACCTAGCCCTCAGTTGTTTTTTTCCAGGGGTCTTGCTATACTTTATCGGCTACATTACCCTTCAGTTTTTTTGGTCAGTTTTGCCCCCTTAAGTGCCCGGGAATTTTTAGTGAAGCAATTTTTAAAAGATGGGAGCATGGGATGTATACAAAACAGAACTTGTAGAAGACCCAAAACCAACTCCCTCTGCATTTTAAGCCGGCACAACGTTCTACAGACCCGAGGCCTGGCAGCCCCGTAAATTGCTGTTTTTTAACGGATATCCCGAAATAATTTGGGCAAAGTTATTTTTTGCTGAGAAAAATTTGGCGAAGTGAACGAACCCAATTTGGGATATTGCCCCTCTTATCCTCCTTTACCTTCATTTGGTCAAATGATCACTTTATCTATCTAGGAATAAAAATTACAAGGTCCGTGGAGAACACGATCACGGTAAATTTAGCTGATCTCTCTGCAGCCATTACAAAAAAATTAAAAGATTGGAAAAACTTCCTTTTTCCGGTAGCAAAAAATTAAAAATTCTAAAATGCTTTTTTTCCCAAAAATTTTTATATGTTGCCAGATCTCTCCCCTTCCTCTTCCATTGCGTTCAAAAATTTGCAATCCCAGATGCTGAGGTTTATTAGGGGGGGGGGGAAAAAACCAAGGCAAGGGGACAGTACCCATTATGCCCCCTAAAAAAGGATTGTCGGTTCCCACCTTTACTTCAATATTGAGCGATTAGACCCAATATTCTTCCTTGGGGCGCTCCGACGTCACGTCTGGTCTAAAAGGAAAAAAATCAACAATCCCATCGTGAAGGGTATCCCATTAGCCACAATTTGGTGTCAAAACACCCCAGTTCATTACTTCCTTAGCATGCGGGGCAAAGCCTGGCTTAGATTTGTAGTCCCTAAAAATTGGGTACATGTATCGAAGCCAAATTGCCCGCTCTCTGTCATAGGAGTTAGCATACCTACATTGCCATTGATAGATTGGTTAGCAGCAGGAGTAACTTCTGTTGGGGATCTATTTGAGGCAAATATTCTTAGGTCTTTTTCCGAACTAAGCTCCACCTTCGAGCTTTCCAGATCCCATTTTTACTAATATCTCCAAATCAGACATGCACTTCAATTATGGACCTGGCCAAACGATTCTGCACTGACTTCCCCTTTTCATAATTTTATAGCGGGCAAGAGAGAGTCTAATAGAGGACTCTCCATATCTTATAAGCTTTTGACAACAAGCAGTAAAGATGTAAAACCCTTCTATGTGTTGAAATGGGAGGAGGAATTATCTTGCTCCTTTCCATGGGAGATTTGGATAACAGCGTCTCTTTCAGTCACTAAACATTCCAGATGCACCAACCATCTAGAATTGATGAAACAAATATATCTGCGTTGGTATCTACATCCTACATGGTTAGCTCATTTATTGCCCACACACTCGAAACTCTGCTGGAGAAATTGTGGTGAGGCAGGAACTTTACTCCATATGTGGTGGAATTGTCCAGTTATCCAATCCCTCTGGTCTCAAGTGAATGCCCTAATTTTTGAAGTGCTTCGCTTTCGCATCCCATTGACCCCTGCCCTAGCAGTTCTAGACTTAACACTGGATGATCTCCCCATTTATTACAGAATGGTACTCCAACATATTTTCATAGCTACTAGACTGTCAATAGCTTTACATTGGAAATCTACTCATCCCCCTCACCTTTCAGAAGTAATACAGGGTTAATTTTCACTTTAGGTGTGAAACATCTCTCTCGATACCCCCACATGAAGTTGCTAAGACTAGGGAAAGATGGGATTATTGGATGAATTCTAAATACTTTAAGTAACCATAGCTTTTTGTCCTTTGCTGTTATGTTCTTGACAGGAAACGTTATATGATCATATCATTCTGTATTGTCTTCCTTGTGGTAATGTTGTTGGAGCCTGCTGTGTGTCAGGCTCTAATTGCATGTTCATTATGTCAAGAACGGTATTCTGACCATGACAAATTGGTTCTATGTTTGATATTTCTATTTTTGTTATTTGGGCCTTTGGAAGCCCTTATTACCCTTTGTACCCTCCCCCCTTTTTTATTCTGTTCCCCTATGTCTCTTTTCTCGTAAAATAAAACATTACATGGTTAAAAAAAAAAATTAATATATATTATATATATATATATTATTATATATATATATATATATATATATATATATATATATATGTATATATATATATTAGGTATCACTGTAATAATATAGACCTGCTGAGTAAAGCTGAGTAAAGCTGAGTAAATAAAAAAAACTAACAGGATTGCTGTATTTTGTTCATCCTGCCTCTTAAAAACCTGCTATTCATCCCGCAAAAAATCAGTTCCATATAAAGAAAAATTAAAAGTTATAGCTGTTGAGCTATGACTATATAAAAACCAATTTTTTACAAACACATTTTTATTGTGTAAAAGTAATTAAAAAACTATATAAAATTCAAACTGTTGCAATTGTACTGACCTGTATAGAAAGGTTATCATGTCATTTAAACCGCACAGTAAACAGTGTAAAAATTAAGCCTAAAAAAACAATGGCAAAACTAGGTTCCCGCCCCATTTTTATGGCCAAAGCTAAAAAAAACTGTGCAACACCTGTGCGCCCAAAATGCACAGTACATGATGAATCCCCTGAGGGGTGTTGAATCCAAGATGGTGTGACTTCTTGAAGGTTTTACCTGTTCTGTTACCTTGGGAACTTTGCACCCACTAAAATCTGCCTTCCGAAAGCCAAATAGTGCTCTCACCCTTGTACGCCCTGCCCTGCATCCAAACAGCAGTTTACACTCACATATAAGGTGTTTACAAACTTGGAAGAAATTGGGTAACACATTTTTGCGTGCTTTATTTTCCTGGATTCCTTGTAAAAATGTAACATTTTCAGCTAAAATCATAGATTGTTGGAAAACAAATATTTTATACCTGTAGGGTCGACATAATCACTACAGTCCTGAATAGTTTCTAGCATGGGATCCTTTTAGGGGGGTTTATTAAGTTTTAGCATCTTATGGTGTCCGCAAACCTATAATGGCGCCTAAAGAAAATCGTAATGAAAATAAGACCCCAGCAGGTGCTCCTCCTACATTGAGACTTGTAGTTGACATGCAATTCTTTTCAAGACGGACCCTAGCGGCGCTTTTGAAACACGCAGCGGCGATCTCTCATGTGAACGCCGCTGTGTCTTCTTAATAGCAAGCAGTGATAAAGTCACTGCTAATCGTTAGATCCGTCTTGGGGTCCGCTCTGTCGGTCCCCAAGATGGATCTACAAAGCACTTGTAACACGGAGGGAAAACTTCGTGTGAACAAGCCCTTAGTGTAAAAATAAAAATAAAAGTTTAAAAAAATAAATAAATAAAGGTTCAAAACCCTCCTTTTGCCATTTCAAAAATACAAATAAATATTTAAAAAAAATAAAAAGTTTCACATAACTGGTATCACCACATCCATAAGTCCAGTTTATTAAAATATTACATAATTTATCCTATACAGTGAATACTGTACAAGGAAAAAAATCCCAATGCCAAACTGTCATGTTCCCAAAAAATTGGAATAAAAATCATCAAAAAGTTGCATGTATCCTGACATGATACCAATTAAAACTGCACTTCAGGCTGCAAAAAACAAGCACTTAATCAGGTCCAAATGCATAAAATGAGAAAATGTATTGATTGCAGAAAATGGCACTGCAGGACAAAGTTAAAAGATGGAGAATGTTTTTATTTTTTTAAAAGAACCAGAAGATAATGAAAAATTTACATATTTGGTATGACTGGAATTGTACTGACTTGTAAAATAAAGCTAACGTAATTTATACTGAACAGTAAGCTCCATAAAAAACCCACTCAAAAATAGCCCAATTACATATTTTTTCCACATTCCACCTCACGTAGATTTTATTTTTCCGGTTTGTCATTGCATTGTATGGTATGGTCAACGGCACCAAGAAAAATTATATCTTGACCTGCAGAAAAAAGAAGCCTTCATACAACTATGTAGACAGAAAAATAAAAAAGTTATGGCCCTTGGAAAGTGGGAAGGAAAATATGAACACAAGGAAAAAAATAGCAGTAAAACTGTCGTTGTTGCCCAAAGCAACCAATCAGAGCTCAGTTTTTATTTCATATAGTGCTCTGGAAAAATAAAAGCTGAGCTCTGATTAGCTGCTATGGGCAACAAAGACCATCTAACTGCTAGACAGTTTTCATACATAAAACCCATTTTTTGACTAACTGTACTACAAATAGCAAAAAAATAAATAAATATCATTTTAACTATTAGAGGTGATATTGTAGGTAGAGATGGACGAATCGATTCTAACGAAGTGGAATTCGTTTAGAATTTCAGGAAAACTTCGAGTTTTTAATTGATAAAATGGATGCTAGCACATGGTGTTACATGGGGCAAAGAAGTCTGGGAGGAAGAAAGGCGTAGCCTAAATGACATGTGCAGAGATGAAGCCAATCAGAGACCGGCGGGATTCTGTGACGTCACTGCACTATATAAGTCCGGGCGCGAAGCTGGCAGTTCACACTGCTCTCACTGTGTTGTGTAGGGAAGCTGCTGCTGCTGATATCTCATACTAAAGAACTAACTTTTATACAGCGATTTTTTTGGGGGGTATCACAGCTTGTCTCAGAGACTGCTTCTCTTACGTTCTAATTTTGATTTTGTGGGGTATTGGAATTGAAGTCCAGTGTGCGTCCAATGCAGCTGCATATACATTTTAATGCTATCTGCTCACAGCACATTGAATATCCAAGGGTTATCTAAGCCTGTTGCTGTTGTATTCAGTTAAAGAAACAGCGTTTTTACAATCCAAATCCCACTTAATTTTTAGTTGCTCAGTTCTTTTGCGCAATTTAGAGGGGTTAATTAAGCATTGTTCTGCTGTTGTGGTCACTACAAGAAACTGTGTTTTTCAACGCCAAAGAAGAAATTTTACCTGTAGCATAATTCATATCCGAAGGTTAATTAAGCGTTTTTCTGCTGTTGTACTCCGTAAAATACACACCGTTTTAACACACTACAAAGCTGGTAATTTTTGGCAGCACATTTCTTTTGCGAAATTTACATCCAAGGGTTAACTAAGTATTTTTCTGCAGTTGTACTCAGTAAAAGAAATGTTGTTTTTCAACGCCAAAGAAGAAATTTTGGCTGTAGCATAATTCATATCCGAAGTTTAATTACGAGTTTTTCTGTTGTTGTGTTCCATAAAATACACGCCGTTTTAACATGCTATAAAGCTGGTAATTGTTGGCAGCACATTTCTTTTGCGCAATTTACATCCAAGGGTTAACTAAGTATTTTTCTGCAGTCGTATTCAGTAAAAGAAACGTTGTTTTTCACTGCCAAAGAATATATTTTGGCTGTAGCATAATTCATATCTGAAGGTTAACTATGAGTTTTTCTGTTGTTGTGCTCTGTAAAATATACGCCATTTTAACACACTACAAAGCTGGTAATTGTTGGCAGCACATTTCTTTTGCGCAATTTACATCCAAGGGTTAACTAAGTATTTTACTGCAGTTGTACTCAGTCAAAGAAACGTTGAGCAGCGCGCCGGACCGGGCCACGCCCCCTAGGGGAGGCGCGCCACGACCCGGCGGGCTGGGCGCGGCTGAAGCCGCGGTGTACGTGTGGCCGGAAGCGGAGGCTGAGCGGAAGTGATGAGGTGTATTTAATACCTCCCCTTCCGGCCGTGCGGCACTTGCGCGCCAAGACCCAGCTGTCCCACCCTCCCTCCCTAGTTGGTTTTTAGGGGGAGCAAGTCTGAGGTCGTCATGGTAGTCGTTGGCGGCGGGGGTTCTTGGAATTGGACGAGGAGATACGGTGAGGGAGTCATTCGGGGTATGATTCCCTCCTAGTTTTGAGAATGGTGAATCGACCTGGCGAAGGTGGTGGGCTCTTGCAGGCTGGAATCCCTGCAGAGCAAAATGGGTGAGCCATCTTGTATGGCTTTAGGACCCCCGAGCCAGTGGAGTACGGCTGGGGGTAAGTGGTGTTTTGGTTCCCTTCGGGGATTTGGTCGCCAGGTCGTAGGTTGGCTGGTTCCAAGGACCTCTGCCCCACTTGGTTGTGGTGTTCCTGGAGTTAAAGTTTACAGTTATATGGGTATATGTATGTAATTATATTTATGTTGAGGTATGTATATATATATGTATATATAATGGTATGTGGGGGTCGTGATGGAGTATATATTGGAGAGTTTATGTTATATTTTTATATGGCAATTTATTTATGTTGTATTTTGTTAATAAAACGGCTGCTGTGGCCAATTTTATCCAACCTGTGTGGTATGTGTTCATTTCAAGGGGTCACAGCAGGGAAGGGTAAAGACCGTGGGGGGTGGTGGGGTTGGGCTTAGAGCGCATCAGCGCTGCAAGGGTCATGTTTCAACGCCAAAGAATATATTTTGGCTGTAGCATAATTCATCTGAAGGTTAATTAAGCCTGTTTGTGCTTTTATATTCAGTAAAATGCACAATGTTTTTAAACGGCACATACAAGTAAATTTTTCCTGGCCATTTGTGGAGTTTAATTTATATCCAAGGGTTACCCAAGCTTGTTAGTGGGTTCATTTGGAGTCAAATACAGGGTGTATATTTATCATATACAGATATCTTCATTAAACAGAGTCTGTACATTTTAGAACAAACAGTATGTCAGACAGAGAGGTGGCAGGCTCTTCACATGTGAGTGGCAGTGGCACAAACATTCCTGGAGCAGGCCCAGGTCGCAGCACAGTAAGGGGACGTCACAGCAGGGGTGACTCGGTGAGGCCAGAACTGCCGGTGTCATCTAGCGGCCGTGTGTTGTTCAGCAACACAATGGTTCTTGTTTGGTTGACTAGGTCATCCACTTCCTCCCAGATGACATCTGACAACACCAGCCAAGAGTCCATGGGAACGTCAGACACAACCCTTAATTGGCATGGCCCGGGAGCGGGTCAGGAGCCCTCACCTGTCCTCAACCCACCACTGTCCCATGCGGTTCCCTCAGCCAGAGATCTACTATGTGGTCTGGGCTCAGCGACACTATACAGCGAGGATGAAAAATTTGAGGAGGACAGTGAGCAGCGACTTGGCAGCGAAGAAATGGGGCCCATATCCCCTGCTTCTTGCAGTAGGTGGCAAAGTATAGATGTGGAGAGTGGCATGGGAGGTCATGTTGTGAGGGGTCAGCCTCTGCGTACCAAGACCATTGAGGAGGACAGCAGGGAAGATCAAACGATAATCGATGATGATGTAGACTACCGCACTTGGGAGCTGGGGGAAGCAAGGGCTTCATCATCGTCAGGAGAAGAGGGCGTCAGCTTGCGCCTCAGGCAGCGGCGCAGCCAACAAGTGGGTAGTGTGGCCGGGAGTCAGCAGGGTACCAGCAGTGTGAGGACGGGAGCCAAGCGGCCACGGGGTAGAAAACCCACTTCGCAGGTCCAAGAAAGTAGCGGCACAGGGGCTCAGCGAGGCAGCGGCGGTAGTAGTCAGTCAGTGCGGAGCGTTGGCGGTAAAATCAGCTACTCAGCGGTGTGGCAGTTCTTTGCTAAGACACCGCAGGAGCCGAATATGGGTATGTATAGAATCTGTGGGCAGAAAGTGAAGCGTGGTCAGGGAGCTAACGTTGGCAACACGGCCCTGCGTCAACACATGCAGTGTCACCATCCGGTGGTCTGGGAGAACCGTGTCTCAGATGTGGTGGTCCATCCTGCCGCCGCAGCAACAGCAGCAGAAGCGCCCAGTGGCACGCATGCCATTGCAGTCAGTCAATGCTCCACTAGCTCTGCAGAAGGGAGCTGTTTCTCTTTGCCATCATCTCCCGGTCCAGACGCTCCTGCTCCTCGCTACTCATGTCGCCAGCAGTCGTTCAACGAGACGATTGCAAAGGGACAACAGTATGCCTCCAACCATCCTAAGGTGCAGAAGCTGACCATGCTCCTGTCCAAGTTGTTGGTGGACTCTGCACCGTTCAGAAAATTATTGGCTTGTGCCGTGGCGAGGTGGAGAGTTCCAAGCCATAATTTCTTTTCCAAAAAGGCAGTACCAGCCCTTCACAAATATGTAGAAAAGAAGGTGGGCCAGTCGTTGAGCTTATCGGTTTGTTCCAAGTTGCATGGCAGCACGGACGTGTGGAGCTGTAACTGCGGTCAGGGCCAGTACATTTCCTTTATGGCCCACTGGGTGAATGTGCTTCCTGCCCAGCCACACTAACAACTTGGACACAAGATGCCGCTTTCTCCTCCACATTGTCAAACTCCTCCTCCTCCTCCACCACCACCATCTCAGCCTCCACAAGTACTGCTCTATCATACCACATGTGTTGGGCACAGCGGTGTCATGCAGTTCTACACCTGACTTGCCTCGGCGAACGAAGTTACACAGGGGAGGAACTGCTCTGCGTCATGCAGCAAGAAATCGATGTGTGGCTTTCTCCGCGCCAACTGCAAATCGGAATCATGGTGACGGACAATGGGAGGAACAGGGTGTCCAAGCTGCAGTGAGGAGGGATGGTCCATGCGCCCTGCATGGCGCATGTGTTCAATCTGGTTGTGAAAAGGTTCCTGAAGTCTTCAACCGATCTTCAGAAGATTCTGAAAATGGTCAGGAAACTGTGCATGCACTTCATCCATTCCTGCAAAGCCAGGAACCATTCCACCCGTTCCACCCGTTGGAATTCCAGCCTGCAGATGTTGGACTGACTGTATGAACAGAGAAAGGCCATTAACGATTTTTGGATGATCCAGGCGGACAGGAGTACTCCCCTGTGTAACTTTGATGTCAACCAATGGCAGCTAATGCGTGACAACTGTCGTTTGCTGAGGCCATTCGAGGAGGCCACGTTATTTGTCAGTCGCCAGGACTACGGGATGAATAACGTCATTCCACTGCTTCACGTCCTGGAACAGATGCTGAAAAATCTGTCTGAGCAGGGGACTGGAGACGTGGCGACTACATCTGGCGGCCACATGAGTCCGGTGAGGACTGAACTGGAGGAAGAGGACATTGGAGCAGAAGCATTGTCTGGTAAAATGAGTGGATTTTCTACCCAGGTGACAAGAGAGGAGGAGCAGGAGCAGCTGGAGGAGGTAGATGGAGATGAGGAAGACGAGGCAGATGACCCGCAAGCACTGTGGCAGTATACAGTGGAGATGGAGGCAGGGAGCTCCTCGGAGTCACTTGTAAAGATGGCCCGCAGCATGCTGATTTGCCTGGCTAGTGACAGCCGAATAGTCACCATCCGGCAGAGGGATGACTTCTAGCTCTCCACCCTATTGGACCCTCACTACCGGTCCAAAATGGGAGCCTTTTTCCCAGCTGCTGAGAGGGAGGACAAGCTCAAATACTATAGAGAAATCCTCCGTAATCAGTTGGCCGCTGCCTATGTGTGGTATCGTCCCTCCTCTGAGAGGTCTGACCGGGGGGTTCTTCAGCACTCACGTACTACTGCCGTGGCTGCTGTGGGAAGGTGGGGGGGGGTCGGAGCTGTACCAGCTCCATCAGCAGAAACCTAACTCTGGAGTCACTGATGAGCAGCTTCCTTCACCCGCCTAGTGAGGAGGGCAGTCGCCAGCATGAGCAGCAGCAACAGTACCTGGAGCAGACCCTGAACCAACAGGTGGTGGCCTACTTGAACAGCACTCTGCCACCCCAGTTAGAAGATCCGCTGGACTACTGGGCAGCCAAACTGGATGTGTGGCCGCAACTTGCTGAGTTTGCAGTGGAGAAGCTGTCCTGCCCGGCCAGTAGTGTGGCATCAAATCGGGTGTTCAGTGCGCTGGGGGCCATCGTTACCCCACGGAGAACTCGCTTGTCCACCGGAAATGTGGAACGACTGACCTTTTTCAAGATGAATCAGGCGTGGATCGGCCAGGATTTCCACACACCAATGCCTTAGGCGTCAGATTACATCAGCCATGCCGCCTCACCAAAACTTTAGAAATGAGTCTGGGTTCAAACTACCTGCCTCAGCCACTATTCTGATGCCGCCACCTGCCTGTTGCCACACATCTGCTGCCAGTTTCTCCATCTGCCTACCACCATCTTTACCAGGGACTGGTATTGCCACCCACGTCCACACTCTGTCATTGTGCCACTCTATGACCTTAATGTGCTGCTGCTGTTGTTGCTGCTGCGGTCACCTCCACAGCTTGTCATTGTGCCACTCTCTGACCTCATGCTGTTGCTCCTGCCGTCACCTCCACTCTCTGACATTGTGCCACTCTGTGGCCTACTCCTGTTATTGCCACCTCCAGAATGTCATTGTGCCACTTTCTGACCTAATGCTGCTGCTGTGGCTGCTGCCATGACCTACACACTGTGTCATTGTCCCACTCTATGGCCTACTCCTGTTTTTGCCACCTACAGAATGTCATTGTGCTACTGTCTGACCTCATGCTGCTGCTGCTGTGGCTGCTGCCGTGACCTACACACTCTGTCATTGTGACAATGTCTGACCTCATGCTGCTGCTGTGGCTGCTGCCGTGACCTACACACTGTCATTGTGCCACTCTCTGGCCTACTCCTGTTTTTGCCACCTACAGAATGTCATTGTGCCACTCTCTGATCTCATGCTGCTGCTGTTGCTGCTGCCATGTCCTCTCAACTCTGTCATTGTGCCAAGGTCTGACATCATGCTGCTGCTGTTGCTGCTGCCGTGACCTACACACTGTGTCATTGTGCCACTCTGTGGCCTACTCCTGTTTTTACCACCTCCAGAATGTCATTGTGCCACTGTCTGACCTCATGCTGCTGCTGTGGCTGCTGCCGTGACATACCCACTCTGTCATTGTGCCACTGTCTGACCTCATGCTGCTGCTGTGGCTGCTGCCGTGACCTACACACTGTGTCATTGTGCCACTCTGTGGCCTACTCCTGTTTTTGCCACCTCCAGAATGTGATTGTGCCACTGTCTGACCTTATGCTGCTGCTGTGGCTGCTGCCGTGACCTACACACTGTGTCATTGTGCCACTCTGTGGCCTACTCCTGTTTATGCCACCTCCAGAATGTCATTGTGTCACTGTCTGACCTCATGCGGCTGCTGTGGCTGCTGCCGTGACCTACCCACTCTGTCATTGTGCCACTGTCTGACCTCATGCTGCTGCTGTGGCTGCTGCCGTGACCTACACACTGTGTCATTGTGCCACTCTGTGACCTACTCCTGTTTTTCCACCTCCAGGATTTCATTGTGCCACTGTTTGACCTCACACTGCTGCTGTGGCTGCTGCCGTAACCTCCACACTGTCACTGTGCCACTCTGTGGCCTACTGATGTTGCCACCTGAGCCCACAGCTTTTTTTTTTCCAGCTGGCGCTGCCATGACTTTATCAGGCTACATTCCAGCTTCAGTTTTTTGGTCAGTTTTGCCCCCGTTAGTGCCCAGGGAATTTTATAGTTAAGCGATTCTAAGAGCGGCAGCAGTCATATGCATGTCATACTAAAACACAACATTGTATTGAGACCAAACCAAGCTCCCTCTGCATATTTAAGCTTGGTACAACGTTCTACAGCACCCTGCAGGCTCTGTGCAGCCTGGAAATAGCTGTTTTTTAAAGCTATTCGTCCCAAAGTAATTTGGACCGAAACAAATTTTGTCGGAAAATTCTGCGAAGTAGGAAAATCGAATTTTTGAGAAATTCGCCCATCTCTAATTGTAGGTTCTTTTTTATTGTGAATCTGGCCTCTATCATCCTAATAGTCTAATCTCTAGCTATATAAAATGATTTGCTTCAAGTAAATGACTGTATATTGCAAAATTTGCTATTAGAGAACAACAGCTTTTTGAATATTATAATTTTTCACTGTACTTTTTATTCAAATCTGCAAGATCTTTCTGTTCTGTAGGGTAAGAGCCAGACTACTGGTTTTGCAGAGAAGTGTGAGAACAAAGTCAGATGAGGACAAGTTCTACAGTAATACAACTGTTATTTTACTATTCAGGGACATAAAACCCTGTAAGCATTCTAATTAGCATCTGCATATGACCTTGGAGTGACTTTTTACAGACGACTCTACATTTCATGATTTCCTTATTTTGTCGAACTGGTTTCCAATAATGATCTTTGTAGCAAAACACTCAAGCTTTGCCCCTTTAATGGACAGGATAGGAGCAATTATACTTACATCCATATGCATATAAGTATAACATTTGTATATTATTAAGGTCTATAATTAACTGTAAGAATGAACTATGTCTCCTCTGTTTCTTATGTCTTTACTACATGGATATACATCTCTGTTTCCACAAATGATTGTTGTTTTCTTTTTTTGCAGGGTCTATAAGTGATAATTTTCTACTGTTTCTTAAATAGAATGAAAATGTTGAAATAATCTGTTCCTTACTAGATTTATAGACTCTACAGGGAGCTGTGGTAGTTATTCTGTAGTGGACATGATAATATGTGGACACTGAAGAGATGATCCATTACATTACCTACCAGCTCAATCCTTCGCCACTTCAGTGTCAACGCTCTGATGGTCCTCGTCAGTCTTTTACCACTTGAAGCAATGACATGCTGTACATCCATGTGACTGCTGAAACCAGTCTCAATGGGGATGCTAAATGTATGGACTGTGACCACTGGGGCCAGTGGTTATGTGCAGTAGTCACATGAATGTGTGGCTCAAGATCACTCCAGCAAAATAGAACTGAAAACTGGGCAACAGCAGAAGATTTAATAGGTGAAAATAATTTACGTTTTTATTTTATAACATTTCCGCAAACCAGTTTAATTTTTGAAATTCTCAGTCAAACTCCATTATGTTATTTGTATTTTTGAAAAGTAGCACAGATGTCAGGCTATTTTATATAAATAATGCTAAAGAAAATTCTCCTTAAGAACATACCATTCACGTAATAGATTGTGTCGTATTAACCACAATAGTAACCTGTTTCTCAAGTAATTGTGTTGTATAAGGTGCTTTGGCCATCTAGTCGACTCAGTAAATGTTGGTAGCAGATAATCAATCTAGGCCCTTTTGAAACTATAAGTATTAAATTTCACTTCAAATGTTACAGGCTCATAAAACTAGAGCACAAATTGCAACTCCCACCAGGGTCAAATTATCCTCATTTCAATCAGCTGGTGTCTCAGATATTTTATTTCTGGACATGATGGGAAGAAGAAAACAGTATTGAGTTTTAGTAACCGTATTAATCTTGGAGAAATTGGATTCTCTGTTGGTTGTAATACTTTTTTTTATTGGCACAACAGTTGAATTATACATCGCTATATGAAAGTTAACAATACAGCATTCACTCATAGGAACTTTTATGGACAATATATTTTAGTTCTCAAACAACGGCAGATACCAAACAGCGTACACAAACCTTTATTATGGTGGAGACAGTAATCACTTTTCTTAATAAATGTAACCCATAACAATTTGATGATGTTGCTTTCACTAAGCTTTTCCATTTTATATGTCCATGTTAAATAATTGCACAACACTGATAGCACTAGAGTACCCAAACAAAAGTTTTTCCGGCCTAAAAAAGTTTATTTTTAATTATTTCCATTTTAAAGATTATCTCATATGTAGGTTCACATGTAATACCCCTGTACAATAGTTCCACAAAAAGAAGCCTGCTCGTTTACTTACGTAAGGATTATCCACAGCAAGTATCTCTATGTGAATATTCGTAATTTAACAAATAGAGAGCATTACCTCCCACTACATATAGAAAAAAAAAATCTCATAGGCCATTCCTACTGTGTTATACACAACAGCTCAATATATTATAAATTCCCTACAGCTGGAAATCTTGTGTATGTGCCATAATTTATATTATTATACATGATCAATCATAACATTAACATCTTCCTGACAGACGGTCATAATTAGTGTTGATCGATCTGATCAAGAAAAGTTAAAATCAAGTCGATTTTCATGGTTTTCTCGATTGTGATCTGATCTGATTTTATCCGGTCAAAAACGTCACCACTGAGTGTATAGGAATCTCATTGGCTGCTAAAATCATATGACCCTATTATGTGTATCTCACCGTATTTCCTGTTGGACACCATTTCGAGTTTAGTCTCTGAACTGAACACACTGCTTTCTCTGTGCTTGGTTGCAGGCAGGCAGGCAGGCAGGCACACCATTTCCCAGTGACAAAGGAAAAGCTGCTAGATTAGTTTGGGTTGGGGTACAGCAAGATTAGGGAATCTTAGACAGTAGTAGTTAGGGAATTTTATATTAATGACTGCACCTTTCCCATCTTTATTTTGATTTCTCAAAAGTTTATTGATCCTGTTTTGGGGGGACAGCTAGTGTACAAGACACTGTTAGGAAATCTGCTCTAAAAATAAATCGCTTTGATATACCGGTTTCTTGCTGAAAATTTGATTCCATGCCCAAAAGTTCCTTGCTGCAGTTTTGGGGGGACAGCCAGTGTACAAGACACCGTTAGGAAATCTGCACTCAAAAGAAATCGCTTTGATATACTGGTTTCTTGCTGAAAATCTGATTCCATGCCTAAAAGTTCCTTGCTCTACTTTTGGGGGGACAGCCAGTGTACAGGACACCGTTAGGAAATCTTCTTTAAAAATAAATCGCTTTGACATACTGGTTTCTTGCTGAAAATCTGATTCCATGCCAAAAAGTTCCTTGCTCCAGTTTTGGGGTTAGAGTTGTTGCATAAGAGACTCTTACCAAATCTTTACCTTTTTAATATTTTGGAGAGAACTAGAGGAAGTAAGCGAGCAAGGAGAGGAGTAGGAGTTGGAGCTAGAGGTACGAGACAAGGCACTCTTTCCAGTGTTCTGGACAACACACAAGCGAACACATCATTAGTCGCAGGACCATCAGGCCTGTCATCGCTTGGTCGGTTCCCTGTGCATCTCATTTCTGAAGAGAGGCGCCAATCTGTTCTTCAGTGGTTAGCACACTCTGCATCCAGCGGGTTTAACTCCTCTTCCTCTCAGTCACGGGCACAAATGACATCATCATCATCAGTCCAAACTGAAGCAAACACGGGCCAAATGTCACCCAATAAACAGACCGCACTAGATAATCCATATTCCAAAGAGCTCTTTGATGACACAATGCGGTTGGGGTCAGAAGGCATTTCAAAAGATCAAGAGGCCAAAGACGATGATTTTGTCTGCTGTGACGCCCAATCGCTGATGCCCTCAGAGGAGGAGAAGGAAGCTGGTCTGTCGGCAGAAATCCTGAGCGGTCAGCAATGCCTCGCATGCCTGTGGCTTCTAGCCGGCAACTTGAGGATGTAGACTGTCAGGAAGAGGAAGCCACCAGTGATGATGATGATGATGACATTGCGGATCTAATGTGGTCTTTTCAGCAGCAGCTGGCGTGCTCATCATCAGTGGAGGAGGAGGATGATGGGGTAGTGTCAGTGCAGGTCCATCCACAGAAAGGGAGAGGGCAGTCACACAAGTCCGCTGACATTACTCCACCAGCCGTGGTCAGTGATGGCAGCGGGAACATCGCTACTAAGTTTCCACCGTCGAAGAGATCCAGGACCTGTGAAGCCTGGGCCTTTTTCAATCTAGCCTCAGAGTCCCCGACTGACATCATATGCTGGATTTACCGTCAATGCATCAGTACAGGAAAGAATCTAAAGA
Source organism: Phyllomedusa bahiana (assembly GCA_025379985.1). NCBI lineage: Eukaryota > Metazoa > Chordata > Amphibia > Anura > Hylidae > Phyllomedusa > Phyllomedusa bahiana. The sequence continues at coordinate 18,645 of JAODAL010026912.1, forward strand.
GTTTAACCACCACGAACATGAACAGGCACATACATGTAAAGTATGAATTGCTGTGGAGGAGTCACTTGAAGAAAAAAGGCCACACAGGTCCTGGGGTTCCAACCACCGTGACATCTTCTTCCTCCTACACCACTTCCAAGCCCAAGCGCTCCTCTGCTGCTGATGTGCTGGAGCAGCATGAGCAAGCACCATCCCCAGTACCGGACACTGTCAGCCAATTCCTACTAGCAACACAGCCTATACCTTCCCCTTTCACCAGTGGGACCTGCGACAAGTCCAGCAGCCAGCTTTCTGTGTACCAGATGTGGGAGCATAAGAAACGCTTTCACCCCAACCATCCCAAAGCCAAAAGCCTGAATGTCGGCGTTGCCAGGCTGTTGGCCTTGAAAATGTTGCCTTTCCGCCTGGACACAGACACAGATGGGTTCTGCCATGTCATGGCCCTGGCATGCCCCCAATATCATATGCCATGCAGGCATTTCTTTGTCAGAAAAGCTGTCCCTGCCCTGGCCCGCTGCATTGCAGAAAAGATCTCCAGTGCTTTGGCTGCATCTGTGTCCACCAAAGTCCATCTCACTACAGACACATGGACTAGTAAGCACGGGCATTACATCTTACTGACAGCTCACTGGGTGAGTTGGGTGGATGACAGTGCATCTGGTGATGATGGGTCTCGGGCTCGGTGGACACTCTTCCACACTGCTGGGATGGTTCAGAGTCCAGATCCCCAGCCTCAATGGGTAGCATCATGTGCCAAGAGAAACTAGGTCGTTCTCAAATTAATGTGTCTTGGAGACGGTCAACACACAGGTCAAGAGATGTGAATGGCTCTGCGCACTCAGACTGACCAGTGGCTGGGTACTAAGAACCTGGCACCAGGCAAAGTGGTGTGCGACACAAATCTCCTTGCTGCCCTTAGAATCAGTAGACTTACGCACATCCTTTGCCTGGCACACGTCATGAACCTGGTTGTACAGAAATTTCTCGAGCGCTACCCGGATCTTGACTGTTTGCTGAGGAAGGCTTGAGTTCTTAGCTCACACTTCCGCCATTCGCACCCTGCTTCTGCATGACTGGCAGCATTGCAGCGTGATCTGGGCCTCCCCATCAACCGTCTCATTGTTGACATGGCAACACGCTGGAATTCCACCCTCCACATGCTCCGGCGATTTTGGCGGCAGCGTAATGCCATTATGCAGTATGAAGTGTTGCATGGGCTGACGAGCCGTGGTGCAGACCTCAGGGTGTTCAGACATAGGTAGTGGAGGCAAGTGAAGAATCACTGCACCATCCTTGACACTTTTGAAGACGCCACTGAAATGGTCAGTCTGGTCGATGCATTGTCAGCAAGAGCATTGTTGGTGCTATTTTTAACTGGCAACTAGTGTCAGACCACTCGCCGCAGAGCGGTCCCAGCAGTTTGCGAGGGGTGCAATTGACACGATGCGGACACAGAACCTTACTCGCCAGAAAAGACGGAGGAAGGCCCGACTGTTTTCCAAAATTTATATGTCTTCGTTTAGGCGGGGTGTTCAAAGCTCGAGGCCTGGTGAAGGATGGCACTTCCAGGCTCACAGAGTCAGAGTGCATGAGGCTAGCCATGGCTCTGGTATGCTCACAGAGATGAGGAAGTGGTTGGAAGCTTGAGAGCAGAGGTGGACCCACGACTGGTTATCGATTTCCGTTTTAGTGGTAAGAGGTTGGCACAGATTTCAGGAGGAAAAGGAAGAGGAGGGAAGATCTGTTCTAGTGCCCCTCGACCCCCAAAGCTTGGGAAATCCCGGGCAGCATCTCACCACGATGAGTACTTGGATGTACATTACCTGCCAACATTGTTCCACGCATGAAGGCAATCAAAATCAATAGCGGTTACTGGGAGGCATCCTCCTACATCCACGTTACAAATCCAAAGTCAGCTGTTTTCCTTCCACCCACACACTTTGACAGTAAATCAAGCAAGGGGGGAAATTTTGAGACAGTGCTCTGACCAACTCGAGACATTTGTTGCGTCTTCTTCACATGCTAATGTCACGGTGAAACAACGTCAGCCTTGGCCGTGCTTACTAGTCCATATATTGGTGGTGAGTGGACTGCTGCTGATCAGATGCTGACAACGACGCTTGAGATTTAGATGGACAACGTGACTGCCAGGGCAGGACAGGCTTTTTCAAGAGAAAATAATGGCTGTTTTCACTTTCTGGTTTTTGGGGCAGGAAAAAGGGCCATGACTGGCAAAAACCCATCGTGTCCACCAGAGGAAAAGGAAAAAATTTCCAAGGTCAAAAGCCGGGAAATTCCCGGACTTTTCAGGTTTTTTTGGCCCTTTGGGAGGGTTTTGGGGTTTTTTAAATGTTTCTTTGCCCCCAAAAAACCTGGGGCAGAAGGCTCGGGTTTTAGACGGGCTGCTGTATGGCATGCGGGTTTCAAACTGGGGGGAAAGGGAAAGGAAGGGGTAGGCTGTGTCTCGGGTGGTGCTGGTGGTCCCGGGCGGGTGGAGGCTGAAGGGGCGGGGTGATCCTTGATTTTGATGTTGAGGAGAGGGATGGGCAGTGGGGAGTGTTTGGGGTTTTGGGAAAAAGGGGGAAAGGAGTAGGCAGGACAGGGGGTTTGGACAGTGGTTGGAAGGGGGGGGTGGGGTGTGGCCTTTTTTCCCAAAGTGTTCCCCCCCATTTCAAACTCACCATTTGCTGCATCAGGGGGGGCTGGCGGAAAAAAAATCTCAGCGGATTTTTTAAGGGGACCCCCCCTCCCCCCTTTTTGAGGCGGGAGGGGATATGCCCCTCCCCCCATCGCTTTCCTCCTCACCCAAGTGATAAAAGCGCTCACAAAAAAAATTCTGTTGAAAAGACCCTTTTGGTTCCGCAATGTCGTTATTTTCATCACTCATTCATCACCAATACAGGTGACTTCCTCATCCTGCCCATTCTACATTTGGAGCTGCGGGTACAAGAAAACGGGAAACTGCAAGGCTTTGCCGACCGCCCGGTTTTCCCCGATTTACCGGTTCCCTTCCCCTCATTGAGGGCCCATCAGCGTTTTGGGCGTCGAGCGGGACAAAATCATCCTTTTTTTGGCCTCTTGATTTTTGGGAAAAACCCTTCTGCCCCCAAAACCCCCCCATTTTTAATAAAGAGGTTTTCCCAAAAAGTGGATTACCCCCAGTGGTGGTTTCATGGTTGACTTTTGGGGCTGCCTTTGCTTATTTTGGGGACGGATGCTGACGATGATGATAAAGAATTTGTGGCCATGATGGGAGGGACGAGGGGAAAGGGATTTCCCGGATGGGGTTTTAAATTTAAACCATGAAGAAAAAGTTTGGGCGGGGCTGTTTTTTTACTGAGTTTCACAGGGCCCCGCCCCCCCAGCGATGACGGGGCCTGAGGGGTCCTGAAAACCGAAAATTCCGCTGGGCTTGCGTGTTGTGGGACAGCACTGGGGGGAGCATTTCTTCATCCCTTACCTCCTTGTCCTACCCCCCATCTTTGCGCCTTACCCCTGCAGTTCGCTCCTTTTTCAAAAATCTAAAAAATTTTAAAAGGTTTGGAAGATTTTTTGGGCCCGGGTTCTTGTTGAAAGACGGAAAATCACAGCTTTTCTTAAACCTTTTTTTCCCAAAAGCCAACGGGGATTAGAAAAAAAGAATTGTTTCTATCAAAATATCTGGGGAAAGGGCCCGATCGGGTGGAAGCCCCCGAAAACACAAAAATCAAACAGTTTTCCCTTCCTTCACCCCTGATTTTTAACAACGGGGGCCCAAAGTAGGACTAGCGTTGATATTTTTTCAAAAACTATCGTACAAATGCAGGGTTTTCCCCAAAAACTGAGCGCACTGATAAAATTAAAAATTTTTTTAAAAAGTTTAGGGATTTACATATGGGGTTTTTTTGCCACCACTGACAACAGGCGAAATTTTTACTAAAAAAATATTTTAAACCCCCAATATGCGTAAAAAATGAGCTTTTTGGGGGCAAACAGAGCACGGACTGCAATAAGAGATTTAACTTTTATATAAATTTTAAATTTATGGCGGCCCTTTTCCCCACCCAACAACAGTGTAATTTACTAAAAAAATATGAAATAAAACAATTGCGTAAACTGGCTCTAGCCCCAAAAGAAAACACGGCCCTGCAAAAAGGGAAATTTTTTAAATGTTATAGGGGTTTAATATGGCGGCCTTCCCCACCACTGAAAACAGGTGTAATTTACTAAAAAAAAATTTAAAAAACCCTTTATGTGTACAACCGACTCTATGGGGAAAAACGCACGGACTGCAATAAGACCCTTTTTAAATGTTTTTGGGTTTTAATTTATGGGGGCCCTTTGCCCACTGAAAAACAGGCGAAATTTTTATTTTAAAAAATATTATAACCCCAATATGGGGGTAAACTGAGTTTATGGGGGAAAACGCAAGGACTGCAAAAAAGGGGTTTTTTAAATTGTTATATGGTTTTAATAGGAGGTTTTTTCGCACCAGTTGACAACAGGTAAAAATTTTTGCTAAAAAATTTCTTTTATAACAAAAATTATGGGGTAAAAAACTGAGCTTTTTGTGGAAAGAGACGCACGGTCTTAAATTTTAAAAACTTTTTTTAAAAAATTTTTAAGGATAGTTATGCGGGGTTTTTTTAAAAATGACCTACAATAGCGCTTTCCCCTTTGAGGGTTTTTGGAAAAAAGGGTTTTCTTTTTCAAAAAAAGAATCAAGAAAATGGTCCTCTTCGATTTTTTGTTTTTGCCCCCCCCGGGTTTCCAATTTCTCCCCACAAAATTAAAAATGTTGCAAATCATCTATTAACAAACATTATTCAACAGTCTCCCGTTTGTCTGCAATTAAGTCATTATTTGGCCCTTTTGGGGCCCCCACCGGCCCAAAAATAATTTGGGCCCCCACCCTTAAAAGTTCTTGGGTTTTTTTAAAAAAAAATTTGTGGGCTCCTTTTTGAGTAGGGCCCCTGAAAGGAGCACTGCCCTATTTACACCCCCTGGTGGTAGCAGCTAGTTAGATTATTTAGGAGGAGAGGTATAGCAAGCTTAGGAAATCATAGATAGCAATAGTTAAGGATTTTTATATTGCTAGCTGCATCTTTCTCATCTTTATTCTGAGTGCCCCAAAGTACCCCTTTCTTTTTGACCCCTAGCATTTTTTAAAGGACATAGCTAACATATTAAAGATGCATATTTTTAAACACATTCAAATGTGTTGTTTCCTGGCGGGAAATGCACCCAAATTTTGGTTTTTACCCACTGTTTATACGTATATTTGGGAAAAGGACTCGACAGTTTTTTGGCGCAAAATATTTCCAAAAAAAATAAAAGCCTGGTTTTTCACCCTAGGGGGGGCCCTGATGATTGGTCTTTTTTTTTCCAGAAAATTTATATTTTAAATACACAGTCAGATTTTAATCTGATGAATTTAAAGGTCTAAAACAAAAAAATTGGGAAAACTTGAAAAAATTGAATTTTTTAAACCATTTTTTGTGAAAAGTTTTTTAAATATGGCAAAAGACACTATGTTGCTATAAGTGGCTTCTGCCATTAGGGAATACTAATGCCATGAGGGGGTGTACCTAGTCTGCAACAATGCCTAGTTGGTGGTACATGTCAAAATAACATCCATATAAATGTGAGCTATCCAGCATCTGGCAAAGCTGGGTGATGCCCCATCATCCAGGGTTTCTGTAGGATTTCAGTTTTTTTGGTTTTTTTTTCAGGTTTTTTTTTTTGGGTTTAAAACGGATTCGGTGGGGCTATGCGGACTTGCATTGGGGGTTGTTTATTTAAAAAATTTGGGGGAAAAAGGGCTGGGGAAAAAGGAAATTTTTTATCTAAATAAGTGTTTTTTTCCGTTTTTGTGTTTTTTTTAAAATTTTTTTTAAATGTTAGTAAGGGGGGGTTTTCTGGACGATGCATCCCCGATTACAGTCGTGGGGGGGTTTTTGTCAAAAAGGCCAACACAAAAAACCCCCCCCTCCATTTCCCAGTAAAACCCCAATTTCCAAAAAGGAGTACCTTTGGGAAAAGCCCGGGTAAAATGTCAGAAGCAGACCCTCTAATGTGATGGCATGCTTTGAACCTGGGCTTGTATTTTTAGGATGGGAAGGGACCAGTATTTATGGTCCTTCCCATTCTGATTGTATCAGGCTTCAGCTGTCTGTTTTATATTGGTTCGTTATTAAAAATGGGGGGACCCCATGTCATTTTTTTAATAATTGGTTTCTTCCTAGATTTTTCAATAAACAGATGGATAGAAACAATGGGTGGAGTCTCCCTCATTTTCCATAACCAGCCAAGATAAAACCAGAAGCTGCAGCCGGACACCATCAGAATGGGAAGGTCTATGAATACTGATCCCTAAAAAATGAAAACTATCATACTAAAAATACCAGCCCACAGTTGCTCTAGAAGTGGACATCACATTAGTGGGTTTGCTTCTGAAGATAACGTGGACATTTCCAGTACCCCTGTTTTGTTGGGTACTGGGGTAATAGTAAAAATATCACTGTTCATACAAGATAGAAATAACCAGAGTTTGGACAACTAGAGAAATCACAGCAAAACTAAACTCAAACTCAAAATCTAAAATTTTACCTTTAATATATTCGTTTAAAAAGATACATATACACATAAAATCACTACAGCAGCAATCATAGCTGATGGTAAGTGGTACAAGGACAATAATTGGAACTCCTGTGCACCCTATTTTCTAGCCCTGCCCTAACCGCTATCAGGCAGAGTAGTCGTCCCGAAAGGGTCGGCCCCACCTTAGAAGGCTCACCCTATTAAATCCCTAAATAACTACTAATGGACTCTAGTATCGATAAGACTTGTATACCAATACGGTGCGCAAATATAACAGGTGCTCAAAAAATGTCCTCTATTATCCTATACACAAATAACCCACGAAAAACCTTCAGATCTAAGGATTATAATGAGATGGTAAACACTTATAAATTACAATAATTATATACGACCTTAATCTGAATTAAATATTTCTCCATCCTTCCCGACGCGTTTCTCCCTGCCGAATATATCAGGGTTCATCAGGGGAACAAAAAAGCAGTCACAATGGGCTGCCAAAACAGCAATGATAACGCTGCCGACAATGGGCTGCCAAAACAGCAATGATAACGCTGCCGAACGAGTTGATGATAGCCTCACTCACTGACAGTACCTTGCTCTATATATAGGGGGGATAAGTGCGCTCTCTAATGATCCACGATCCTCGGCGTCCCATAATGCCTACTGCACATGCGCAAGCATCATGTGTTACCACGGAAACCAAGCCCCGCAAACTATCATGTGTGCCTCCGCACCGATACGGCCTGTCAGACGGAGTGCGACGCATCATCTGTTACCAAGGAAACCAAGCTCCGCCTCCTGACATGTGCGCCTGCGCACCAATACCGCCTATCAGACGGAGTAGGACGCATCATCTTCTGCCATGGAGACCAGACTGTTCCTTCCTGTCATGCGCAGCTCAGCACCAACTCGTCAAACAGGATGCAGCGCATGCGCAAGTAACATGTTCACGCCGATCCCGACTTGATGCCTTAGAGACTATACTGCTCTCGTACGCAGTTCACTCCCCTCTATACATAGAGCAAGGTACTGTCAGTGAGTGAGGCTATCATCAACTCGTTCGGCAGCGTTATCATTGCTGTTTTGGCAGCCCATTGTCGGCAGCGTTATCATTGCTGTTTTGGCAGCCCATTGTGACTGCTTTTTTGTTCCCCTGATGAACCCTGATATATTCGGCAGGGAGAAACGCGTCGGGAAGGATGGAGAAATATTTAATTAGATTAAGGTCGTATATAATTATTGTAATTTATAAGTGTTTACCATCTCATTATAATCCTTAGATCTGAAGGTTTTTCGTGGGTTATTTGTGTATAGGATATAATAGAGGACATTTTTTGAGCACCTGTTATATTTGCGCACCGGGTTTATTGGTATATAAGTCTTATCGATCCCTAGAGTCCTTTTTAAGTGGTTATTTAGGGTTTAAAATAGGGGGGAACCCTTCTAAGGTGGGGCCCCCCCCTTTGGGCGATACTATCCCTGATAGCCGGTTAGGGGCGGGCTAAAAAAATGGGTGCACAGGAGTTCCAATTATTGTCCTTGTACCCATTCCATCAGCTATAAATTGCTGCTGTAGTGATTTTATGGTATTTGAATTTTTTTTTTAAAACAAAATCTTTTAAAAGGGTTTAAAATTTTTGGGATTTTGAGTTTGAGTTTAGTTTTGCTGTGATTTTTTAAATGGGGTTAGTGTTAAGCCTTGGGTGACAAAAACCCCACCCCTGGTTACCCCAAAGCCCAAGAAAAAATTTAAGGGAAAGGGGCATCTTGTCAGATCTCAATTTAAACTAATACTGGAAAAAAAATAATAAAAAAAACATAAAAAAAACAGAAAAAAAAAATTTTTTATTTAAATAAACACTTTCCGACACCTGCCCTCTTTGGGACCTTTTTTATTAAAAAAGGGGGGACCCAAAATGGGCCCGGGAACATATTTCCAAAAAATTTCCAAAACATATTCCAAAGGGGGAAAAGTAAAAAAATTTATAAACATTTCAAAAACATGCGGTAAAAAAACCCAACCCCTTTGGCCCCAAATGAAGGTCCTTTGGCTTTTTGCTAATTTTCTTTGGGGTGCGGGCCCCCGAGCAATAGACCCGGGGGGAAAAATTTTGTTTCCCAAAATCTAAAAAGGGATTGTTTCTCTTTTCCCCCCAGAAAAATTGTCCCCTGAAATTTGTGGCAAAAAAACCAAAGAGGAAAAAATAAGGGCCCCTTAAAAGGGCATAACTTTTAATATATCAAATGATTTTAAAAAAAAACATATCAGTAACGGGCATTGGGTGGCTCAATAACCCAAAAAGTAAAAAAAACTCCAAAAATAAAGGCCCCCCCATGTGGGCAAAAAAAATAGAAAAAATTTCCCATGAAGCCCTAGGTTAAAGGAAAAACTATTACGCCCTAGCCTAAAAAAAAAAAGGGAAAAAACCCCCCCAATAAGGGCGGGGCCCGGCAGGGAAACCTGGGCCCCCGCAAAAAAAATTACCTTTAAAAAAAACAATCCTATAGGTCCCCCCCCCAACTGTTTCGATCCACCCAAAGGAAACCCCATCAGGGGATGTGAGGGACAAGGGGGAAACCCCAGGGGAGGGAAAAAATTTTGCAAAGAGAGTTAAAGGGCTAGTGCAAAAAAAGAAAGGGTAACCCCAAGAGAGCTGTTTCAATTTATACTACGGAGACCCCAGCAATTTTAGTCAAAAAAAACAGGGGGGAAAGAGTTGACAGGCAAAAAAAAGGGGGTACAGGCATCTACCAAAAATTTAAAAAAACAAGACCCCCCACATAGGGGGCCAATCAAAAAACATCTTTTGGTAGTGAGAAATATAGTTTGGGAAAACACACAAACTAATTTTAAAAAGAAGGCTTTTCCCCATTACCAAAATGGAAAGATCCTGTCAAGGGGTGTCCCCACCCCGTGGGGCCGAGTGGGGGTGGGGGAGGGCGCCCCGGGCTGACATGGTGCAGCATATGAAGGCGGGGCCCCGATTTGGGCCAAGGTGACGTCAAAAAGGGGCGTTGGTGGGGCGACCACGGGGCCAGGGGGAAGTGGTCCCTGGAAACGGAGCACATGCGCAGAAAAGGAAAACCGGGGGGCACGGATAAACAAACCCCCTTTATAGCAAACAAATGAAAAGCTGTTGGGTGTTTCACAGCGGCCCCCCAAAAAAGTTAAAACACGGGTTTAATTTAGCAGATAAATTTATTGATTAAAAGAGCCGAAACAAAAGAAAAGGAAAACAAAAGGACAAAGTAAGCAAAATGAAAAATACAAAAACCCAAAGGGATTTTTATTTTTGCTGATGATAGAGTTATAATATTAATGGCAGTAAACAATACAGCAATCAACAAACAAAAAGATGGAAAATAGCGTGCATTACAATAAGCAACTGAAATCTAGATGATCATTTAGCCCATTAGGAGTGACGGTATTCAATGTAAAAATCCAAAAGGATTCCCTTTGAAGCAAAGTTTGATCCACATTGCCACGTCTTACTGAGGGTGGTACACGATCAATCCCGCACCATTGTAAAGCGTTTAAATCGCCGCCATGTTCTGATAGTACATGACGCGCGACAGAAGTATCTCTAGCGTGGCGAATGTCACATAAATGTTCCCCGATTCTGCGGCGGAACTGTCTCGACGTCTTGCCTATGTACTGTAGGCCACAGTTACATTTGATCAGGTAGATAACGTGTGTCCTCTTACAGTCAATAAAGTGATTAATATCAAAACTTCTCTTATTTTCTTTATCAGAGAAGGTAGCAGTTGGAAACATAAAGGAGCAGAAAGAGCATCTACCACAACGGAAAGAGCCCTTTGGTTTCTGTAGCCAGGTCTCTTTTTTGGGGGACACGTAGTGGCTGTGTACCAAGAGGTCACGGAGGTTCTTACCCCGTCTGTAAGTCACAGAGGGGAATTCACCCACGTGATCTCTTAAGTCGGGATCCATGCGTAGAACATGCCAATGGCGTTTGAGTGACTCACGGACAGTTGTAGCTGCGTTATCAAAAGTGCCGATAACACGTATAACAGAGTCTTTACTGTCTATACCAGGGTTCTTTTTGGATAGCAGATCAGTACGATTGGAAGAGATTGCATGTTTATAGGCCTGTCTTAGGGTGGAATCTGGATAGCCTTTATCCCGGAATCTCCTTCTCATGGATGCTGCTTCCTTCTTGAAATCACTCAACTGAGAGCAATTCCGTCTAATGCGCAAGTATTGCCCTCGGGGTATACCCTTCTTCAAGGGAGTTGGGTGATGACTTTCCCAACATAGAAGGGAATTGGTGGCTGTGGGTTTTCGGTATACAGTAGTGCCCAGATCACCTGTTGCCTTTTTAAAGATCCTCACATCTAAAAAAGATATGCTGTCATGTTCAAACTCAAAAGTAAATCTGAGATTGAATTTGTTGTTATTTAGATGTTGTACCATGGAGACAAATTCCTCTCTTGTGCCATTCCATATAATGAGGATATCGTCGATATACCTAAGCCATATACCGATTTTATCGGAAAAAGGGGGCGGATGGTCTCCAAAGACGGTGGAGGTCTCCCACCAGCCAAGATACAGATTGGCATAGGCCGGAGCACAAGCGCTGCCCATGGCAGTGCCCTGCTGCTGGTGGAAGACCCCACCGTCAAATAAAAAATAGTTTTTAGTCAAAACAAATTCCAATAGTTCGACTACAAAAGCATTATGCAATCTATATTGTGTCCCCCTGGAAGAGAGAAAACTCTTGACAGCCTCAAGTCCCAAATGATGTGGGATTGACGTATATAAAGATTCCACGTCAATACTAGCAAGACAGGCCCCAGTATCGATAGAGAGACCATCAATACGTCTGAGAAGATCTGTGGTGTCTTTAATGTAGGAGGGCAATGCTTCAACAAACGGAGCTAGAATATGGTCAATGTAAATTCCACAATTTTGGGAAGGGCAACATTGCCCCGAACTAAGGGGGTCCCTTTGAGGGGTTTGTCCCCTTATCACTTTTGGAAGCATAAAAATGCAACCAGAATTGGGAAAACAAAAAATCAAATTCTCACATCATTGATCACTTTCCTTTCTTTTTTAAAAATTTCCAATTCAATTAAAAGACTTGTAGGGTCAAAATTAATTTAGTGTAGAGGATTATCCGACAGCAAAAAAACACATCTTACATATGGGAATGATTAAGGGGAAAGATGTTACCTCCCTTGCTGAGGGTTTTATACAAGGTCCTTCTCTTTTAAATTTTTGAGGGCCAATAATTTATTTTAGAAAATAGTTCTATCGGGGTTTTTATGGTCACAATCTTTTTTTTACTAATCCCAAAAATACATCAAAGCAGACATGTCACGAGGGAGGATTCTTGTGCTCTTGGCCTTGACTCCCAAAAGGGGGCCCTTTTCCCCCAAACTTCTGAGGAACCTCAGACAGGCCAAAAAGCAGCCTAACATCCTCCAGCATATCGGGGGAGATCCCCAGGTCAGCACTTTCGCGTTTTTGTTGGATGGAAAAATATTTTTTCCCCTAAATTTTTGTGCAATAAGTACAGATCCTTTACCCCCCTGAAGGATGAAAATTTTTCGAGGGGCAAATGAAAGGCCTCTTTAAGAACTGCATTTTACAAAAGGAGGGTTTTACCTAAAGGTTAATAATTGACCGTTTGTGTCGTTAGTGTCAGAATTCGCCGATAATTCCGTTGGGGGTTTTTAAACCCCATACAGGGGGGATTACTCGTTTCTTAATGATAGGGGGTTGTGTTTGGCCTAAAAAACGTGGGTTTTCCCCCAAATTTTTGGCTGCACCCTCCTCCCCTTAGCCGCGAGTCGTCCCTTGGGGTTTTTGAGCGACTAGTTTGACCTCTTTACCGAGTCCCAGGGTCGGTCTGGTTGAAGAGAATTCAGTCAATATCTCTGGGGGGTTTTTTCTTTGTTAAGCAATGAAACCCATTTTCGCGGAAATCCCCCCCAAAACCCTAGGGAAATTTACGAGGGTTTTTTTTTCTTTTAAAAAAATATTGATACGTTTTATCGACCTTAATTTTTTTTTTTGGGGGCAATTTTTGGGTCGCTAGAAAATTTTTGAATCTGATCAATCTATTTTTAATTTAGAATTTATCTATCAATTTTTTTTTTCTTCCCAAAAGGGGGTGTCAATAGTTTGGGGAACAGCCGTAACCCCTTTTTCCCATTACCGGAATTCTGCTGATTTGTTACACTTGATGGAGTAAAGAGTTTATTCTAAGACCTCGTGGACTATGTTGTTTGGATTAGTGTGAAGGCTTTTTAAAATCCCCACGAGGATACTTGATCCTTGTAGGTTTTTTGTTTTTTCCTTTAAAGCAATCGCTATGTAGGGAAACCTAGCGTAGAAAGGTTTTCGAGAAAAATCCTTTGGAACAAACTCCATTGCCAGGGAGGGCCCTGACAAAAAACCCAACCTATAAAAAATTACAAGAAAAAGAAAAGGGCCCCAAAAGTATGGAAAAAGTTTCGCTTAACAAATCCTCTAGAAGCCCAAAATTGAAAAAACCAAAAAGGAAAAAATAATGCCTTAAAACATAACTTTTAATATCAATGATTATAAAAAACACATATCAGACGCGGATTTATCAATAACAAAAGAGGTAAAAATACTCCAAAATAAGGCACACAGTGGGACAAAAAACTAGAAAAACCCCTATAAAGCCCGGGTAAGGGAAGCTTTTGCCCTACCCTAAAAAAAAAAAAAAATCCCCCAAAAAAGGGGGGTCCGGGCAGAGCCTGACCCGAAAAAAAACACTTTACCCTAAAAAAGACAATCCTATAGGTCCTATCCCAACAGTTTTCAATCCCCCCAAGGGATCACATCAGGGAGATGAGGAGCAAGAGCCCCAACGGGCAAAAAAAATTGTGCAATAAGTTATGACTAGTGCACAAAAAAAAAAAGGGGGTATCAAGAGCGAAAACAATTTAACTCCGAGACCCCAGCATTCATAAAATACAGGGGGGCATGAGTTAGACCGCAAAAAGGGGATACCGGCATCTACACAAAAACAAACAAAACCCACAAGGGAGACACACTCAAAGACTTATGGAAAAGTGAAAATTTTAAGTTGGAAAATCACACAACATTTAAACAAGAAAGATTACCGTTTTACCAGATGGAAAAGATCCTGCGAAAAAGAAAGTGCAGGGAAAAGCCCTCCCGCACCCCGTAAGGGTGTCCCACATGGCCGAGTAAGGAGCGCCGGACCTGACATAGGGGGCGCTATGAAGCGCGCGCTGGGCCAAAAATTTACATCACGTTTGGGGGGGAGCACGCGCGGGTCCAGGGGGAAGTGCGTCCCCGGGAAAGCGCCCTCCAAAAAAAACGGGGCACGGATAAACAACCTTTTAGCAAAAAAGTGAAACGGTGAAGGTGATACACAGCCCCAAAAAAGTTAAGCCTATTATAGCAAAAATATTGTAATAGAGCCAAGCAGAACCCCGGAAAACAAAAGGGCAAAGTAACAAAAAAAAAACAAAATCAAAGCATATATTTTTTTTGATGGTAGAGTTATAAAATTTTAAAGGCAACAAACAAAAAAGGAAAATACGCGCATTCAAAAACAACTGAAATCTAGAGATCATTTTGCCCATTAAGGCGGGGTTCAAAAGTAAAAATCCAAAAGGTTCCCTTTGAAGCAAAGTTTGATCCACATTGCCACGTCTTACTGAGGGTGGTACACGATCAATCCTGCACCATTGTAAAGCGTTTAGATCACCGCCATGTTCTGATAGTACATGACGCGCGACAGAAGTATCTCTAGCGTGACGAATATCACATAGATGTTCCCCGATTCTGCGACGGAACTGTCTCGACGTCTTGCCTATGTACTGTAGGCCACAGTTACATTTGATCAGGTAGATAACGTGTGTTGTCTTACAGTCAATAAAGTAATTAATGACAAAACTTCTCTTATTTTCTTTGTCAGGGAAGGTAGCAGTTGGAGACTGCTTTCCATCTGGTAATCGGTAAGCTCTTCTATGTATTAGTGTTGTGTGATTTCCAACTATATTTCTCACTACCAATAGATGTCTTTTGAGTGTGTCCCCTATGTGAGGTCTTGTTTGTTTATATTTGTAGATGCCTGTATCCCATTTTTGCGCTGTCTAACTCATGCCCCCCTGTATTTTGACTGAATTGCTGGGGTCTCCGTGAGTATAAATTGTACAGCTCTCTTGAGGTACCCTTTCTTTTTTGTGCACTAGTCATAACTCTCATTGCACAATTTTTCTGCCTGTTGGTCTCTTGCTCCTCATCATCCCCTGATGTGATCCTTGGTGGATCGAAACATGTTGGGATAGGACCTATAGGATTGTCTTTTTTAGGGTAAGTGTTTTTGCAGGGTCAGGCTCCTGCCAGGACCGCCCTTATTGGGGCGATTTTCCTGTTTATTTAGGCTAGGGCGTAATAGCTTCCTTACCTAGGGCTTCATAGGGATTCTTTCTAGTTTTTTGTCCCACATGTGTGCCTTACTTTTGGAGTATTTTTACTCTTTGTGTTATTGAGACTATCACGTCTGTACTGATATGTGTTTTTTATAATCATTGATATATTAAAAGTTATGTTTTAAGGCCATTATTTTTTGGTCTTTGGTTTTTTCATTTTTTGTATCTCATTGATGCAAAAACCACCTTCTGTTATCCTTCTAACTTTTAAATAGCTGTATTTCACTTTAGTGCGACCAAGTTTTGTTCAAAGAGCAACCTTGTACTTAAATTTGGATCCAGAAATTTTCTAGTAACTGTTGGTGTATTTCATTGGTGCAAAAACCACCTTTTGTTATCCGTCTAACTTTTAAATAGCTGTATTTCACTTTGGTGCAGCCCAGTTTTGTTCAAAGAGCCACCTTGTACTTAAATTTGGATACAGAAATTTTCTAGTAACTGTTGGTGTATTTCATTGGTGCAAAAACCACCTTTTGTTATCCGTATAACTTCTAAATTGCTGTATTGCACCTTGGTGCTTCCTAGTTTTGTTCAAAGAGCCACCTTGTACTTAAATTTGGATACAGAAATTTTCTAGTAACTGTTGGTGTATTTCATTGTTGCAAAAAACACATTTTGTTATCCGTATTACTTTTAAATAGCTGTATTGCACTTTGGAGCGGCCCAGTTTTGTTCAAAGAGCCACCTTTTACTTATAATTAGATATAGAAATTTTCTAGTAACTGTTCTCGTGTGTCATTGCTGCAAAAATGCAATTTCTCATCCGTGTAACTTCTGAATAGTTTTATTGCGCTCGGAGAATCTCAGTTTGGCGCAGATAGCGCACTTGTATGATAGTTTGTTGAAAACTATCAATTCCTAGTCCTACTGGGAAGTTGTAAATCCCTGGGACTGAAGGAACAACGCTGTTGATTTTGTCTTACGGTTCTTCCACCAGACCGCATTTCACAGGTATTCGATAGAAATAATTTTGTTTATGATCCTAGTTGGCTGTAGGAAATTAGAGGGATTTAAGAATAGCTGTGATTTGCCGTCTTTCAATAAGAGACTCAAAAACTCTTCCATATCTTTTTTAAATTTATATATTTCTGAACATGGAGCAAAATGCTGGTGGTAAGCGAGCAAAGAGGGGTGTAGGACATGGAGGTAGAGGTACGAGAGAAGGTGCTCCTTCCAGTGCTGGCGACAACATGCAAGCCAGCAGATCGTCGGTTGCAGGACCGTCAGGCCTGTCATCGCTGGGTCAGGGCCCTGTGAATATCACGAACAGCGTCGCCAATCTGTTCTTCAGTGGTTAATGCAACCTGCATCCAGCAGTCTTACCTCCTCGTCCTTCCAGTCACGGCCACAAATGTCGTCATCATCATCGTCAGCATCCGTCCAACATGAAGCGAAGGCAGCCCAAATGTCAACTCGTGTACCCACCACTGTGGATAATCCATTTTCTGAAGACCTCTTTGATGACAAAATGCAATTGGGGTCAGAAGGTATTTCAAAAGATCAAGACACCAAAGAGGATGATTTTGTCTGCTCTGACGCCCAATCGCTGATGCCAACAGAGGAGGAGAAGGAAGTCGGTCAATCGGCAAAAATTCCGGGCGGTCGGCAACGTCTAGCAGTGCCTGTTGCTTGTAGCCTGCAGCTCCAGGATGCAGAATGTCAGGATGAGGAAGTCACCTGTGTTGAAGAGGATGATGATGATGACATTGCGGATCCAAGCAGAATTTGCTTGCGAGCGCTTCATCACTGGACGAGGAGGAAGAAGATGGGGTAGTGTAAGTAGGGGTCCCGCCTCAAAAAGGGAGAGGGCGGTCGCAGAAGTCCGCTGATATGATTCCGCCAGCCACGGTCAGCGGAAACCCCGCTCCTCGCTTATCGCCGTCAAAAAGGTCCAGGAACTCTCAAGCCTGGGCCTTTTTCGATCAAGCCTCTGATTCACCCAGCGATGTCATATGCCCCCTTTGCCGAAAAACGCATCAGTAGAGGCAAGAATCTTAGGTGTTTAAACCACCACCAACATGTCTAGTCACATGCAGCGAATGCATGAGTTGAAATGGAGGGAACACTTGGCCAAAAAAGGCCACACCGATCTCGTTCTTCCAACCACTGTCACACCCTCTGTTTCCTCCTCCTCCGCCACGACCAAGCGTTCCTCAGATGCCCATGTATCTCAGAGTCATGATCAAGGATCAGCCTCCGCTTCAGCCTTCACCGTCGCCCGAGTACCACCAGCACCACCAGAGACCCATTCTACCCCTCCTCCTCCCACCAGTTTGACCTGCATGCCGTACAACAGCCAGTCTAGCAGCCAGCCTTCTGTCACCAGGTTTGGGAGCAGAAGGAAACACTTTAACCCAAAACCATCCCAAAGCCAAAAGCATGAATGTCGGCATTGCCAGGCTTTTGGCCTTGGAAATGTTGCCTTTCCGTCTGGTGGACACAGATGGGTTCCGCCATGTCATGGCCCTTGCCTGCCCCCAATACCAGGTGCCGAGCACATTGTCTGCGCATTGTCTGCATCTGTGTCTGGCAAAGTACATCTCACCACCGATACATTGACTAGTAAGCATGGCCAAGGCCGCTATATCTTAGTGACAGCTCACTGGGTGAGCTGGGTAGATGTCTCTGGTGGTAACGGTGGCTCTCAGGCTCGGCGCACGCTCTTCAAAACCGCAGGGATGGTGCAGGGTTCTTTCCCCCAAGGTCCAAGGTCCACTGGTAGCATCATGTGCCCATAGAAACCAGGCCGTGTTGAAATTAATCTGTCTTAGAGGCCGTCCACACACAGGCCAGGAGCTGTGGACGGCTCTTCGCAACGAGACCGAGTGCTGGCTGGGTGACAATAACCTTGTGCCAGGCAAGGTGGTGTACGATAACAGTCGAAATCTCCTGGCCGCCCTTAAGATCAGTAGGCTGGAGCACATCCCTTTGCCTGGCACACATCATGAACCTCGTCGTCCAGAAATTTCTAAAGCGCTACCCGGGTCTGGACTGCCTGCTGAGGAAGGCTCGAGGTTTGAGCTCGCACTTCCGCTGTTCGCACCCCGCATCGTCCCGCCTGGCTGCGTTGCAGCATCAGCTCGGCCCCCCGTCAACCGTCTCATTGTTGACGTGGCAACATGCTGGAATTCCACCCTCCACATGCTCCAGTGATTGTGGCAGCAGCGCAATACCAATACGCAGTACGAAGTGACACATGACCTAACAAGCAGCGGTGCGGAACTCGGGGTGTTAAGCCACAGAGAGTGGAGGCAGGTGAAAGAGCTCTGCACCATCCTTGCCAGTTTTGAAGAAGCCACCAAAATGGTCAGTGCGGACAATGCCCTTGTCAGCATGAGCATTGTGGTGATCTTAGTTCTGGAACGATCGTTGGACACTCTGAAACAGCAAGTCCCACCAATGACGGAGGAGGAGACGGACACAGATGCGGACACAGAGCCTTTCTCTCTGTCGAATGTAGAAGGCCCGACAGTTTCACAACTTAATCGGTCTTCATTAGGCAGTGGTTCGGGGTCCAGAGCTAGTGCAAGGTGGCGCATCAGCTCTCAGGGTGCATCATCTGAGGCAAGTCAGGGTTGTGTTGAAGCTGTGCCGGAGGCGGCGGAGGGGAGGAGGAGGTATTCCTAGACACCGATGTTACCGACGTCCACTGCCTTGGAAAGAGGTTGGCGCGAATTTGAGGCGGAGGAGGAAGATGAGGAAGATCAGTTTGCTAGTGCCCCTCGACCCAGAGGCTTGAGAAATCAAGGCTCCATCTCTCACATGAGTGCTTGGATGCTCCATTTCCTCCAACATGATCCTCGCATTAAGGCCATCAAACTGAACAACAGTTATTGGGTGGCCACACTCCTCGATTCCCAGTACAAAGCAAAACTCAGCACTTTCCTTCCACCTACCCAAATAGAGAGTAAAATGCAAGAATTGGAGACCGTGCTGATTGATTAACTGGAGACATCTGTTATGTCTCCTTCACGTTCTTCAAATGTCACGGTGGAACAATGTCAGCAATATGACAGCAGTAGAGCTCCAAGTAGCTGCGGCAGCAGCAGCAGGCATTGTGTCAGAAGCCTAATGGGTGACCTCTGGCAATCTTTATTTACCACCTCTCAAACTCATGTAATGCAGGGCACACATACAACACAGAGACCGGCTTAAGATCATGGTGCACGACTATCTGCGTCTCCACACCCATGTTTTTGGATATGTTCCGGACCAAATAGACTTCTGGGTATCCAAAATGGATGAATGGCCCGAGCTCGCTGGCCACGCCATAGAGGTGTTGTCCTGCCCATCAGCCAGTGTCATATCTGAGCGGACCTTCAGCACAGCTGGAAGAGTCATTACAGACAAACGCATCCGGCTTTTCATTGATAATGTGCCGAGGTCACCAATTAGTTGCCGGTCTACTTCACATTGCTCTTCAAACTTTTTTTTAAATGATCATTTCTTACTGCAATTTTCATTCTCAGTTCCCAAAAGGTCATTTTGCTGATTTTGCAGTAAGGAGACTGTAAAAGACATCAATTGTACACGATTTAATGAAAAAACCGTATTCCATTAATTCACTTCTTCATTAATATTTTTTGCACTGTCAATGGTTTGGGGGTCATGGTGCTGTGAGATACAGCTATAACCAAGGTCCTTTGGAACAGAAATGTGGCTTCTAAGTGGCATTTCTCCCTCACAATTTTTAACAGTGGCTGAGAAGTCATTTTTATAATTGTTTGGGTCATTCTGCTGTGAAATACAGCTATACTACAGGTCCTATTATAAAAAATGCGGGGCGACATGTATGAACGGCATTTATGCCTGTTTTCTGGCGAAACCTGGGCCTCACCGGCTCGAATCCCCTGTCGGACGTAGGGATGTGATGTTAGGCGCAGCGTTCGCCACTCTCGGATGCGCCTTACATGAAGGGGCGTGTAATGGGCGCGGTGTGGGCGTTCCGGGGCGGGACGCAGCACGCTCGAAAACTCCTAGGCTTGTACGATCGCGAGTCGGCAAAGTGCGGCGCATTGCAGCGCTCGGCAGCTCCGACAGGCAGACCTGGTTGATTCTGGTCTAAATGATCCGGTGGAGGCGAAGTGAAGCGAGAACGGAATATGAGAGGAAACATAGAAGATCGCAACAGAAATCTCGGCGCTCAGCTCCGTGCGGCATGGAGTATGATTCCCAAAAAATCACCTTTATAAAGGCGTAAAACATTATCAGAAAAAGAGCTAAAACCTCAAAAATAAAAAATAAATCACTTTTTAAAAATCTAGAACGGCGCAATATCAGGAACTAGGATCTTGGAAATTGCCAGGAAATACAGTAATTCAAAATCTGTAAGCTATTCTCATTGGTCGGCATAAACCAGCCAATCACAATAGGAGCGACAGTGAACCATTAAAACCTATGGAGAACTATTGACCAATCAAAATAAAAGGCGAGACCGTTTAAAATACAGTAAAAATGTTGAAAAGAGCTAATTGGTTGAACTAGCGGGGGCTTGGCAATCCTGGCCAATCAGAATAGGAGCGACAGGGACCCATTATAACCTATGGAGAACTATTGACCAATCAAAATCAAAGGCGGGACAGTTCAAAATACAGTAAAAATGCAGAAAAGAGCTGATTGGTTGAGCTAGCGGGGGCTTGGCTATCCCGGCCAATCAGAGCGCGAGCTACTGTCTCATAGAGTTCTATGGGGAAAAGAAATGCAGAGCGAGCTCTGTTTGTGATTGGCTAACTTAAAAGAGGCGCGGTTATTTGGACCAATAGGAGAGCGAGCGACGCTCTTATGGGTTTTCTAATGCAATCTGGAATAACACTGTACATGGCCGAAATCAAATGATAAGACTACAGAAGTTGTACTGATGTGTATATAAAATGATCAATAATATGGGGGTAAAGAAAAAAAAATAGTTTATTTCTTTATTTTCGTTAGCGAAGGATCAATAGTATGGGTGTAACAAAAATAAAGAAATAAACATGATTTTATTGAGATAGCCAAGCCCCCGCTAGTTCAACCAATCAGCTCTTTTCTGCATTTTTACTGTATTTTGAACTGTCCCGCCTTTGATTTTGATTGGTTCTAACTTCTCCATAGGTTATAATGGGTCCCTGTCGCTCCTATTCTGATTGGCCAGGATTGCCAAGCCCCCGATAGCTCAACCAATCAGCTCTTTTCTGCATTTTTACTGTATTTTGAACTGTCCCACCTTTTGATTGGTTAATATTTCTCCATAGGTTATAATGGTTCACTGTCGCTCCTATTCTGATTGGCTGGCTTCTGCCGACCAATGAGAATAGCTTACAGAATTTGAATAACTGTATTTCCCGGCAATGTCCAATATCCAAATTCCCGATGTTGCGCCATTCTAAATTTTTGGAAAGTGATTTTATTTATGTATTTTTTTAGTAAGTTTGAGCTCTTTCCCGCACTGCGCCCCACACACTGGCTTAGGCGCGGTGAACTTTTCCCCGCATGTATGATCGCACCTCCTCGGACGGCGAATCTTAGGCGCAGTTCAGCACTGCACCCAAGTCCCCGCACTGCGCCCCACACACTGACGAGGCGCGCCGGCTGACATAAATCAGGAGCAGATTTCGCAGGAAAACTGGCGGAAAGGTGCGCTCCGACGCGGCGAGATTCATACATGTCGCCCGTGGTTTCTAACAGACATTTGTTCTTCACAATTGTCAAGAGTGGCCAAAGGGTCATGTTTTGAATTTTTGGGGGCATGTTGCTGTGAAATGCAGCTATACTACAGGTCCTATTATAAGAAATGTGGTTTCTAACAGACTTTGTTCTTCAAAATTTGGGTCAACATGGCTCAAGGGTGATGTTTTGAAATTTATGGGGCTGGTGCTGTCAAAAACAGGAATAGGAAGGACACTGTTAATGGACACATATTGCAAAATGACTAGTTTTTTCAAGATCTTTAACATAGCTAGCAATCCCTGAAGTGAGACAACCCATTTAATACAATTTAAAAAAAAAGACAAACAAAGAGGTGGTGGAATTCCATCCTATTTAAAAATGTGTTTTCTAGAACTAAACAAACTAAAAAAATTACATGTACAAAATAGTTTGATACAAATATTCCTCTGAATTGTACAAGGAGGTACAGGAAGACTTGAACAGATGTAGGTTATTCAGAGGACATGGTGTATGGAGCACATTCGCCACCCCAAGAACGAGACAATTTCCTCCAACACGTTGAGTAAAAACGAGAGAAGAATGCCAAAGAAAAAGAGCACCGGGGTGAAACAGGAGCGTCACCACCAGCTTTTCCCAAGTGAAGCTCAATTGGTCCCCATTCATACAGAGGGGCAAGCGCTCTCGTAGAAGCAGAAATTTCTCTCAGGAAGGCTGGAGGTCTTAGCTCACACTTCTGCTTCTGCACTCTGCTTCAGCACGACTGTTATCGTTGCTGCGTCATAAGGGCATTTTTTGCCGTGTTAATAGATGTCGGACGCCAGCCTGGGCTCTCACCGCACCCACTGTAACTCGGGCCCTGCTAGCTGAACCTGCATTTTAATAGATGACGGACGCCAGCCCTTGCTCTCACCACACCCACTGTAAGTCCGGCCCTGCCAGCTGAACCTGTGTGATCCACGTTTACAGCCTCACCCGCCTTATCATAATTTCATTAAAACCCACGACAGTAGAATGCAGGATTTTCAGACAGGCCTCGTTGACCTACTGGGGACATCTGTTTGTTTGCTTCACATTCTAATGTCATGGTGGAACAATGTCACCAGTCGAATGGCAAGTACCTGAAGCCACAGCAGTATTGGAAAACGAGTTGTTTTTAATATAGTTTATTTCTTATTGCGAAATTTTCTGCTGATGGTCCATAAGGGCACCTGTGCAGGTTTTTGGATCATGCTGCGTTAAGGATATGGATAGTCAATGTCCATTTCACAAAAATACTGCTTAAAAGGGGACTATTTTCTTCTTGCAACTTTTCATCTGTGGGTCATGCAGGTTTGAGGGTCATGTGCAGTCCAGGCAGGTATAGTAAAATGTCCATTTCAACTAAAATGGGGGTTCAAAGAACCTTTTCCCGGCACTTTTTTAATCTGTGGGCAGACACTGTTTTTTGGGGCCCATGCGGGTGGTCCAGGACAGGTATAGTCAATGTCCAGTTAACTAAAATGGGGGTTCAAAAAGCTACTTTCTTCCGGCACTTTTTAAAGTGGGTCATGCAGTTTTGAGGGGCATGCTGCGGCCAAACAGGCATAGTCAATGTCATTCAACTAAAATGGGGCAAAAACCCCCTTTTCCCACTTTTTAATTGTGGGTCATGCAGATTTAAGGGTCATGTGCGGGCCCGGGCGGTGGTCAATCCGTTCAAACTAAATGTGGTTCAAAGACCCCTTTTCCCCGCACTTTTTAATCTGTGGGTCATGCAGTTTAAGGGTCTGCTTTCGGTCCCCGGACAGGATGGTCAATGTCCAGTTCAACTAAAATGGTGGTTCAAAGACTCCTTTTTCCGGCATTTTTTAATCTGTGGGTCAGACAGGTATAAGGGTCATTGCGGTTCCAGGGCAGGCATAGTCATTTCCAGTTCAACTAAAATGGTGGTTGAAAGACTCCTTTTTCCGGCCCCTTTTTTTAATCTGTGGGTCAGGCAGGTTTAATGGTCATACTGCGGTCCAGGACAGATATAGTCAATGTCCAGTTAAACTAAAATGGTGGTTGAAAGACTCCTTTTTCCGTCACTTTTTAATCTGTGGGTCAGTCAGGTTTAAGGGTCATGCTGCAAATTTCCCGGACAGGATATAAATGTCCAGTTCAAGTAAAATGATGGTTCAAATAATACTGCCTTTGGAACTTTTTAATTTGTGGGTCAAGCTGTGGTACAAGACAGGGATAGTGAATGGTGGTTGTGACTTTTTTTTTTTTGACTTCTTTTTGCCTAATTGTCTTGCCTAATATGTAGCACGTATCCAGTTTACTGTTGTGGATGTTAATTCCAGCTTCTCTAGCTCTGTTTGGGTGTAAGAATGAAGGTGTTGTTCCTCTCCCATAGACTTTAATGGTCATCGGCGAAAATCTGTTATCGACTATCGGATATCGTCATGATAATTGCCGATATCGACTATCGAATCGATATCAATAGTTGACACAATCGCTCATCACTACTTATGAAAATATAGAAGTCAAAGTTTTTTCATCTTTTTTCAGGCCCCCCCAAATTCCAGTTTTTGGTGAAAAGGGTGCGTCGCACAGTGTGAATGCTTTGGGCCTTTAATCTCACAAAAATTGATAAATACGAGCCCCTCCATGCCGTTTTTTTGTCACTTCAAAGAACTAAATAGAAAAATTTTATGACTGACTTATTGACTTTTATTTTTTTTAGGGCGTCCACCTCTTGGCTTTAAAAAAGAGGGATGGACTTCATTTTGTGTTTCTTTCAGCTTTTAAATTCCCCCCCCCCCCCCCCCCACTAAAGGCCAGTTTAGCAATTTTTTTGGCCCAAAGAAAACCGCTTTCGATGACTGGATGATGGGGTATTTCTCTTTTTATGGTAAATCTTCTTAAATGGCTTTTCCCCCCAAATTTAAAACCATGACCTTTCATTTGGGCCCCAAACCCTTTTTCATACATGAGTTATTAGTGAATGGTGAAAACAGGTTATAATTTTTTAAAAAAAAAAAGGGAAAAAATTTGCCCCACCACCAAAAGAAAAATTTAGTAACAATGCATTACATGAAAAATCTGCTTTAATTGGGCCCAAAATGCAAAATAATTCCCAAATTTAAGTCCAATTTTGTATGAAAATAGCCAAGATGATTTTTTTTTAAAAAGGTTAATGGTAGTCCCCACATTCAAACTGAGGGGAAATGGAAAGCCCAAAAAAGTTCCCTTTTATTTTGTCAGTGTTTGTATATAAAAGCCCCCTTTTTGGGTGGGGTCGGGATTTAGCTCTTTTGTATGTTAGGCCCCTTTTAAAATAGTATTTTAGATTTTTTAAACCCCCAATCAAAAAAGGTAGGTAAACAGGCCCCAGTGGGGTGGGTATTTTCCCCCTATAAGAAAGACGGGTAAAAAACCCCCCCTGTGGGGTAGATATAAAAGGCCCCCTGAAAGGTTAATTAAATAGACCTCCTGTGTTTGGACCATGGTTTGAGGCATACCCTTGGTTTGTTTTTAAAATTTTGTTTGGGGGGAAGTTGAGGGGCATGCTTTTCCCCAAGGGGCAAATAACGCTTTTTTAAGTTTGGCCCTGTTTCAATGGGGTTTAAAAAAAAAGTTTTGGGAAACAAAACCTTTTTAAACCTCACTTCATCCACATTTCTCCTCACCCTTTGGGTTTTGAACTTGATGGGATGTTTTTTTTTAACGTTTTAAACTGGGAAAAACCAATGGAACTTGCTGCACCTTTCCAAAAATTTTAAGGAATTGACAGGACCATGTTGTTAATAAAGGAGGTTTTACTGCAGTTCACTACCACAACAGAAAAATCTCACCAAAAAAGCCACAAAACCATACTGCTTTCTTTGCCTTTATTTTATAGGTAAAATATCTGTGAATCTCACACTTCCAGTCTCATCTCCTTCACTGAATCACCTTTTAACAATTAGCTGTATTCTCATAGGTTTAAATTTTTTGTGGTTTGGGGATACATGATATCTTTTAAAACTTTTTTTTAATTTTTCCCCCAGGAATTTTGTTTTTAGGGGAACTTAAAAAATGCATTGCACAGTCTTTAACACCCATGTAAACACTTTGTCCCCAGTTTTTTTAAATGGTTTTATTGTTTACTCTGTCTAAAAAAATTAAGAAAAAAATAATTTTTTTTATTAAAAAAATTTTTTCCCGTTACCAGTACCCCAAAATTTCCCGTTTTAAAGTATTTGAATAGAAAAAATCAAAAATTTTCATATTTCTGTTTTTTTCACACAGTTTCAAAAAAAAATTTTTTTGCGTTTAAAAATTGACCAAGAAAAGCAGAGTAGATTTTGTGGTTTATGATTAAATGCAAATCACTTTCAAAAGAAACCCCCCAATATAGTTCCCCCAAAAATGTTCTCTTTTTTAAATTTTCCTTTTATACGTCGTTCAAAGTCCTTTTTTTTTTCCCGATGAAAACTGCTTTGCCTTGCTCTTTTGAATAAGCCCCCCCTTTTTTTCCTTGAAATTTTTCTAAATTCAATAAGGAAATTTCTTTGAAAACAACCAAAACCCATTTCGTTTTCATCCCCTTTTGGGTTGCCCAAAAGGAAAAACCCGCACCAACTTTCAAAAAAAAGCTGCTCCAAGGTTTTCTCTTTTTTTATTCCGCTTTTTTCACAAATTTTTTCGATTCTAAATCTGCTTGAACCCGGGAAATCCCAAAAAAAGACACCAGTTTTACCTTTTTCCCTTTAACAGCTTAGGAAAGGCCTTGTATGTTTTTTTTTGGTTTTCCGGAAACCCTTTTTCAAGAGCTGTTACAAACTGTTTTATCCCGGGCCCAACCCTCACCAAACCACCCACCCCTCACCCTGACCCCGTCCCCAGTGAACACTTCCAAAACCTTCTTTTCCCCCTGTTTTGTCATGATAAAACCCCTCCTTCTAGTGTCCCAAAACCAACCCCCACTACCTGTTTAAACCCTTTACCCCCTGCCTTCCCATCCTCATCCAAAATCAGAAATGTTATTTTCCCCGCCCCTCACCCCCCTTTTCAATCTATCAATAACCTCTGGGATCTTTTTCTTTCCCCCCTTAAACACCGACCATCCCCACCTTTTCCTTTAAAAAAACCAACTTTTCCACCCTCCTCAAGTCCCCAACTATCGCCCCAAAAAAATTTCCTCTGCTGTTCCCTTTTCATCCAAACTCCTTTAACAGGGAAATCTACTTCAAATGGGCCTCCCACCTCTCCTCCAAATCTCTCCCTTTACCCACTCCAATCCCGGCTTCCGAAACCCCAAACCCCTCCACTGAAACTCCCCCAAACCCAAAGGGCACCAAGACCTAGTAACCCGCTAAAAACCTCACCCAAATACTCGTGCTCCTCCTCCTAGACCTGTCCTCCCCCTTTTGACACCGGGCGACCATCCATCCTGCTACAAATCCCTCCTCCCCGGCATTCCGGGCCGGCCCCGCCCCTGGGTCTCTTTATAACTCTTAACGGACATTCAAAATTCTCTCAAATCCTGCACCACCTCCCCCCCCACCCGGGTCTCTGTTGGTGTCCCCCCGGGGTCTTTCCCCTTGGGCCCACTCCTCTTCTCTATCTAAAAATCTTGGCCCGGGGCAGCCATAGCCTCACATTTGGGTTTTTAAATAACCACCTGTACGCAACGCCCCCAGCTTTATATTTCCGGTTTCCGATATTTAAATCTCTTCTCCTCCCCGTAAACCCAAAATGCGTATCATCCATTTTTCCCCCTTCTTCCCCTTTCCCCTCGCTTAAAACTAAATGTTTGATAAAAAAGAATTCCATCATCTTTTCCACCGTCCCTTCCCCTCCCCCCTCCAACCCGGGTCTCCCCTAACACTGAAATGGGCCAACCCCCTTTACCAGCTCCCACAAGTCCGCTGCCTTGGGGGTAACCTTTTGAATCCTCTTTATCCTTTCCCAAAATGCACATCCCAAACCCTCAAACCCCCTTCCGCCCCCCTTCCCCCTGAAAAATATTTTCCCTATCCGCCCATTTTTTCCCCCAAATCTGACCCCTACTTTAAAACGCTAGTCCCCCCCTTGGCATCTCCCGCCCCTTTAATATGCAACATACTTCTCGGGGGCCCCCATTTTGCCCCCCACCCCCCCTCCAAACCATCCTCAAAATCTGCTTTTCCTGTCTCACCACCTCTCTCCTCGCTACTCCACCCGCCTTTTCCCCCCCCTGCCAATATTTACTGGGTGCCCCCCCAACGAATTCAGTTCAAATTACTCTCCCCGACCAAAAAAGGCTCTCCAAAACCTCTCCCCCCATACATCTTGCCCTAATTTCCAATACCTCCCCTCACGGGCCCTTTTCCCTCCTCACAGGACCTTCTCCTCTGCTCCCCTCTCATCAGCTTTCCCAATAAACCCTTCCCCAAAACTTCCCGTGCTTCACCCCCACTCAGGGGCGGTTTGCTAGGGTTTCCAAAAAACATCCCGGGGGTCCCGGGCCCACTTTGTGGGGGGTTTTTTGGGGGGGGGGAGGGGGGGGGGGGGGGGGGGGGGGGTTCACACGACATTTTTTTACCCCCCCCGTTGAATGCGGATGTTTTTTTTACAGAGAAAAACCTTTTGTTCCTGTCACTTAAAATTTTTTGCACATTCCAAAAACTGGATTTCCGCCCCTCCCCAGCAGTCACGTACAAATAAAAATCACCAAAGCCAAAATTTAATTTTTTCAGAACTTTCACCTTCATAATTTTAAAAAAAACCCTTAAACCGTCCCCAAAAAAATACAACACACATTTAGGGAAATAACCCGGGCGAAATGGGTTGTTACCTTTAAAAAAATCCTACAAAACCAAAAAACCCCAAAAATATTACTAAATTAAAGGGTCAAATAATCCGGGCCCGACCCCGGACCAAACGCGGAACCCCCCCCATGTGACCATCAGCTGTTTCACAGGCTCTGATTTTAATATACCCCCAGGCCCCCCCAAACAGTGACCAAATAGTGGGGGGACAACCCGTGTTTCACAATGCGCGAGGGGAATGGGATATTACCCCCATAAATGACCAATAGTGGTTTGAAAAACTAGTTGTATGTAGACTCGCAGACATATTTAAGTGATTCACTTTCAGTTACATTTAAATAAAATCACCGGGGAAAACTTTTTGATCCCGCGTCGTTCACTTTCCCCTTTTTTTCTCCATCCGGGTTTACATTCATGCTGATTTCCCGGCCAATACTTGTCCCTTAAAGGGTTTGGACACAAAAATCTTAAAAACCTCACATTTCACAAATCCTTAATTTTTTGGATAGCAAACCCCTCAGGGTTTTGTATAAAAGGGGGCACTGGGGAAACAAAAAAATTTGGGGCCCCAGGCAGGGTTTTTGGGGCCATTTGGCCCGGTTTTAAAGGGGCCACAGGCAGGGATATAGGGGGGCCAGGGGGAGTATAAAGGGGGGGCAAAGGGGATATATTTGGGTATAGGGGCACAGGCAGGTATATAGGGGCCCCAGGTAATTAAAAGGGGCCCCGGCAGGTATATGGGGGCCCAAAAGGGGTATATAGGGGTCACTTTAGGCATTTTAAGGGGCCAAGGCTATATGGGGGCCCCCGGGCAGTATATAGGGGGCCCCAAGAAGGTATATAGGGGCACTGAGGGCAGTATTTGGGGGCACTAAAGGGAGTTTTAAGGGGCCCCAAGAAGGTTTATTTTGGGGGCCCCCGAAGGGTATTTGGGGGGGACTGGGGCATAAAAAAGGGGGGACTGAGGGGAGTATTTTTGGGGGGACTGAGGCGATAATTTTGGGGGGACTTAGGGAGTTATTGGGGGGCACGGGCGTTTTAAAGGGGGCCACAGCAGTTTATGGGGCCCCCAGCTTATTTGGGGGGCCAAAAAGGGAGGTTTTTAGGGGATTAAAGGGGGCCCAAAAAAGGCAACAGTTGGTTTGGGGGCCCCAGGCAGGGTTTTTATAAGGGCCCCCAAGGGCCCCCCGGGATAAGGGGGCCTCCCGGCAGGCCCTTTAAAGGGGGCCCCAGGCAGGGGTTTTTAAAAGGGGCCACAGGCAGGCATTATAGGGGCCCCCAGGCCGGCATTATAGGGGCACGACAGGGATAAGGGGGCCACGGGCAGTTATATGGGGGGCCACAGGCCCGGCATTATAAGGGGGCCCAAGGCAGCCTTATGGGGCAAAGGCAGGGATATGGGGCCACAGGCAGGGATAAGGGGGTCCACAGGCGGCATTATTTGGGGGGCAGGCAGCCATTATAAGGGGGGCCAAAGGGAAAAGGGGTAGGGGGCCAAAAAGGCAGGGGGTATGGGGGCCACAAAACCCGTGGGGAATTTTTGGGGGGCCCCGGGTGGCATTATGGGGGGCCACAGGCAGGGGTATGGGGGCCCCAGGCAGGCATTTAATTAAAGGGGGACCCGACAGGTTTAAAACCCTTTAAAAAAAACAAACCCTAAAAACTCACCCTTTAATTTCCCCGGGGAGCCCCGCTTTTTTTTTCCTTCCTCTTCAGCCGCGGGGCTCCTT
This sequence comes from Phyllomedusa bahiana, assembly GCA_025379985.1. NCBI lineage: Eukaryota > Metazoa > Chordata > Amphibia > Anura > Hylidae > Phyllomedusa > Phyllomedusa bahiana. The sequence continues at coordinate 48,814 of JAODAL010026912.1, forward strand.
TCCCGGGAGCCCCCTTGGCGCGGCCCCCCTTTTGCGCCCCTGTCGCCCCGAGGGCAGGCAGCGTCGGGGGATTTACAAACAATCATCGCAAAGTTGCCGGGTGAGGGGCACCCGGGGGCCGCGGCGGGTTTCCCCAAGGGTGTTTTGGGGCCCGGCCCCCCCCCAGGGGTCGGACCCAGGAAACCGGTCCGACACGTCGCCCGGGGCAGGGGGCGCCCGGGTCTCTTCTCCGCGAAGCCCGCAGCTGCATGGCGGTCCCGGGACACACATTCAGCTAAAGGGTTTCCCGTCTTTTTTTCCCCCGGGGCCCGGGCCCGGGGAAATCCGGGGCACAGGGGGGTTTTATTCCCGGGGCCCAGCCCCCAATAAAACAGCCCAGCGAAGCCCTGCCCACACCCCTGGGAACTCCCTTTAAACCCAAAACCCAAAACCCCTCCCAACTTTTACCGTTTTTAAAAGCAACCTTTAAAACCCCCTCTCTTCAGGGGTAGCCTACAACCCACACAAACCCCCCCCACCCCCCCTACACCGGGGCCCGGGAAAAAAATGTCTGCCCCCCAAACCCTTTTGTCTCTCCCCCCTTTTTCCCTTTTTAAATTGTAAGGGCCCCCGTGGGCAGGGTCCTCTTTCCTCTTTGTTTCCCGTTACAAATCATTTTTTTCACCATTGTAATTTTTTTCCACATTTGGTTTTTGTATTTTAAATTCCCCCCTTTAAAAGTACAGTGCCCGGGGAAATTTAAAAGGCGCCCCTAAAATAAAAAAAAAATAAATTAAAAATAATAATAATGTGCGGGGCGGGGGGCATCAGCCTCTCTGTGGGTCCACCAATTACTCCCACTTCAGGTTATTTTTCCCCTCAGAACACTCAGTTCTCGGTGGCCAGTCCCCCTTTGATATGGCAGAAATTTTTTTTCGCCACTGTCCCAAAAAACAAAAAACCAAGGGCATTTTTGTAAAAATGGGCCCTTGGGGCCCATCAAAGGAATTTAAAACCAATTTTGATTCTCTAAAGGCGTTTCCCCATAATCCTCCCAATTCAAGGGACATAAAAACCCTTGGGGCATTTCTCGACAAATTCCACAATTCCGAAAACCCTTTTCGGGGGGTACAAATGTTGCATGTTTTGGAAATTCGAGGAAAAAAAGTTTCAATTTTTTCAATGTTTCCCGACCAAAAAAAACAAACTTTCTTTGGGGAAACCAATTGCCATTTTTTCTTTTTTTTTTTATTTTATAAGCTATTTGGGGGGAAAAAAAAACCCTTTTGTACTCCCTGGACAAACAAAACAATTTAAAATTTTTTACTTTGTGTAATTCATTTCAAAATTTAAAAAAGGGAATGCATGGAAGAAATTTCAATCACATCCCCTTTAAAAAGGGGTTTGTCTAAATACAAAAGGGTTGCCTTTTTTGTTAAAGATCTTGGCAAAAACAAGTCAAAATTTTCAATATGTGTCCAAATTAAACAGTTTCCTAAAACCCATTTGAGGGTATTTTCCTTTTTATTTGGGTGCACACTTCTTTAAAGGGGGGCTAAAGCTACACACCTTTTTTTCAATCTCTTTATGATAGGCCCGCCAGCACGGTTTTCCCCTAACTACAGACCTGGTTTTCTGCCCCGCCTTATTTGAAGCCAGTAAACATGCCCCTGAAAAATTTAAAAAGAAACCCAAAGGGGAAAAAAGGATGAGGTAAGTTAAACAACGTTTTCGGGGCCCAAACCCCCTTTTAACCCTTTAAAAATAATTTAGAATTGTGTGCTGTAAATAGACATTCACTTCAGAGATGACTTGCTTTTAGCAATATTGCTGTATGTTATATAAAGGAGATTTTTCCCCTCACCGGCCCCTTTATTAAAGGTTAAAACCTGGGCCAAACTGCTCGTTTTAAAACTTAAATTTTTAATTTTACCAAATCACATGGCGGCAACTCAGTGCATTTAGGCAAGTAACAGGTTTTGGGCCAACTCCTGCAGTTCAAACCGAGCTTTAGTATGGGGGGGAAAAAGGGGATTTTAGTGCCTTTGGAAAGTGGAATTTGGGTTTTTGGGCCCAAAAGGGGGGTTTGGGCCCGTTATTTCAAAAACTTCCCGATCTCCTGGGAAATTTTCCCCCCACTAAACCTCTCTAGGGTTTTAAAAAGAGAATGGGGCCCAAAAAAAAAAAAAAAACATCCAGTTAGCGGCAAATCCCCGTGGGGGAAATGCTTTTTTATTTCCAGAGGTCAAAGGGGAATGGGGAGATGGTTCGAGCTGATTTGAAAGGGAACAGTGACTCAAAAAAGCCACCCGTTACAACCAAGGTAGGCGAGAGCAAACTCTTTAACGCACAGTACGGCAACTTTGAGGCCCGAGGGGAACAAACACAGAAGACCACACCCCGGGGGGCCCCTCCTTTTAGCTAAGAACGGAAAACCGAGGGGTTTCCCAAATTTGCCCAAACTTTCCCAATTGGACAGAAAAAGATTGGAAAAACGTTGCCTGGTCCGGGTGTCTCGGAAATTCGGATGGTAGGGTCAGAAATTTTTGGGGTCAACAACATGAAAACCCTGGGTCCAACCGCCTTGTTCAACGGTTTTAGGCTGGTGGGGTGGTTTCCCTGGTGTGGGGAAAAATTTTTTTTGGCACCTCTTTGGGCCCCCTTTGGGACCCAATTTTTAGCATCCCTTGCCCCACCTTGTTTTAAAACCCATTTCCATGGAAAAAAATTTGGGCATTCTGAAGGCAAAAGGGGGGCCAACCCGGGGTTTCCCTTTTTCATGGGGGTTTTCCTATTAAAGTTGGGCCGGTGGGAATTTTTTCATGCAGTCTAAAGAATATCTAACCTGGAACAATAATCTGGTATCATACTTTACGGTCAGCTGTTATATGGACGGAGGAACAGATCAAAGTCCCTGTGGGTTCTAAGTTGGTCAAGAAGAGTGCCATCCCTCACGTATTTTTTTTAGTTTTCCACTCTCAGGATATATAGGAACTATAAGAAATAAAATTTAGTTAATATAAAAAGGGGGTTAACTGGTAAATTTCCGCGATCCGGCCTGGGGAGGTTTGCCAGGCGCAAAATGTGTCCCTCTCTCCGGGTCCCTTTTGGGGGAAAAGGGCGGATGGCCCGCTTTACCTTGCTACGGGCCCAAAGGGGGGGATCCATTTTTGAAAAAACTTGCCGAACCCCAGCTCCTTCCTGCTCTCTCCCCCCCCAAAAAACGGAATGGCAATTTCCCCCAAAGGGACCCCGGGCCCTTCAAGGAAAAAAAAAAGGGCCAGCGCGCCGGTAATTGGATAATTACTGGGCGCTGACCCTATATAATGTATGGATCCACGTCACTTCCTTGCTGGATCTTTGTTGCCTCTGTGCCCTAGAAAAAGCATTTCTCGTGTATCTTGTCTCTGCCGTGTACCTGACCTCCGCTACGTTTCTCGACTCTGAACCTTGCAGCCTGCCCTGACCTTGCAGCCTGCCCTGACCTTGCCGCCTGTTTCCGACTACGCTTAGCCTCACGATTCTGTACCATGCTTACCCTTGGCTGCCACCGCAAGCAAGTCACGTCGGGGATAACGACCTGGTAGGACTCCCGCCACAGCAAGTCCATCCCGCTTTGCGGCAGGCTCTGGTGAAAACTGGGACCTACTTAGATTCCACTCCCTGGCGTGGCCTTTACCATCGCTTGCGGCAGTCCAGAGGATCCACTGACCCGGCCGTTACAGTAATATCCAGCCATGGATCCCGCCAAGTTGCCCCTGCCTAGCATTGCGGACCTTACAACCATTGTCGCTCAACAATTGCAACAGATCGCTCAACAGGCACAACAATTGGGCCAGCTTTCCGCCATGATGCGGCAACTCCTGGCGGCCAAGCAGCAGTCGCAACTTCCGCCGGTGGTTCCTTCTACACCAGCTGTTCCATTGGCTACTGTGGGGCCTAAGCTGCAGTTACCGCTACGCACCAAATTCAACGGGGAACCGAAGCTCTGCTGGGGTTTCATTACCCAGTGCTCTATGCACGTGGAACTGATGGCCAATCATTTCCACAAAAGGTCTAAGGTCGCTTTCAGGTGACCTGCTACCCGGGGAAGGCCCCTTTGGTTTTTGGCCCCCCTCTGGGACCAAAGCCCCCGGGTGACTGGGACTGCAGGCCTTCCTCCAGGGTTCCACATGTCTTGAGGAGCCGGCGCATGCATCCTCAGCCGAGACGGCACTTCTTAATCTACGCCAGGGGTGACTACGTGGTCCTTTCCGCACTTGCTTCGGAATTTTCCGGGAATGACGCCGTTTTTGCGCCCACTTTCAAAAAGGACCTGTCCATGGGGGCAAGGATCTCTCGCAGCAAGAGACCCCCATCTTCTCGGGTGAATTAATCCCCCGGGCCCCCCAATAGACTGCGCTTCGCTGAAAGGGGACAGGAGGACTCCGTAAAAGAACGAGATTTAGCACCCCAACCGCTCCTTTCTAGTAGGTTAAAAGGTCGTGCTCCCGCTTTCCAAGGCAGGAACCTCAGGTGGAGGGGGCCTTTGTGGGACAGGATCTGTCCTGCCGTCCACGGAGAATTATGTTCTACTGTGCAGCCCGGACCATTTCAAAAAGCTGCCCGTGGTCCTGGGTTCGGAAAAAACGCTGCCCAGGTTCCATGGGAGAGGCTTTCCTAGGGCTAATTTCCTCCTCTCACTTTGATGACCCGGGGTGGAGGTCATTCTCCCCTGGTTTTTAAGTCCGGGTGCGGGCCTTCCTGGACTCGGGCTGCGGGAAGTTTATCCTCCCTTTTTGGGTTTTCCCCTTATCGCCACCTTTGGTTATTTTTTGGGTCATGGGAGCTCCTTGTCCCCCATTCATTTCATCCCCCGGGCCTGTTTCCCCGAGGGGATCCTGCCAAGGAAAAATCTCTTTCCATGTATTGCCTTGGATTTCCTCGGCATCCTCGGGGGCTTCTCTGTTGCAACGCACGCTCAATGGAAGACTGGAAAGGTCTTGCTTTGGGGGCCCGGGAATGCAGGACTCGTTTGGTAACCCCAACGCCTGGTCCCTGCCAGTCTCCAGGTTGCCCCCCCAAAGCCTATTCCGGGCCTCCCTGCAGAGTACCGGGTTTGCAGAGCTTTTCAGAGAAAAGGCCAAGATGCTCCCGCCCCATCGGCCTTACGATGCCCATGCCCTTCCTCCGGGTATAGCCCCACTCGGGGGGGGTCACCCATTGTCCGTGCCCAACCGGGCGTCAAATTAATAACAGGAAAATTTCAGAGAGGCTTCATTCGCAATTTCCCCCACCGGAGCGGGGGGTTTTTTGTGCGAAAAAAGGATGGTCTCTTCACCCGGCATTGATTACGGGGCTAAAAAAAATCAGGGTGAAGAACCTACCCATTTCCCTGATCCTGACTTTTGGGTGGACCCCGGGGGGCCCAAAAGTGTTCTCCAAATTGGACTTGAAAGGGGCCTAAACCTCGCAGAATAGAGGGGGGGCAAATGGAAAAAATGCTTTAAATACTCGGGGGGCTTTTTGAATATCTTGTGATCCCCTTTTGGGGTTTGCAATTTCCCAGCGTTTTTCAAAATTTCGTCAATGACTTTTCGGGGATCTATTGTAACCTCATCTATGTTTTGGGACGCACCCTGTTTTTTCCGGAACCCCAGATCATCGGACACAATACCCCAGGTTTGGGGAGTTTGTCAACAACCTCGTAGCCACTTAAAATTTTTCCATAAACCAGCTTGCCATCCTCAGGATATTCTCTTAAAGGGGCAGCAATTCCACTAAACTCTCTGGGGTTCTGCAAAAACCCCCGCCCTGTGGGTTTCGGGATACAAGCTTTTGGCTTCCCAAAATTTATTATCGACTTTCCCCTTCCCCATTCTCTACTTGGTGGCTCCATTGGGGCCCCTCATCGGGAAAAAAGCGAACCAGAGCTTGGCCTGGAGGCTAAAAAGGCATTCCCCGAACTAAAGACGTCTTCTCCTGGGCACCTGTTTTGGGGCCACCAGTCCTAAAGCCTTTCCCCTTGGAGGGGGTTGTTCTTCGGGGGGGGCGGGGGGGGGGCCCTCACACACAAAGCCCCCAAAAGGGCAAGACTCTTACTGCACTTCTTCTCCAAGCCCTTTTTTTGCCGGCAGAGCAAAATTTATGCCTTTGGGGGGATCGGGCTTTTTGCTTTAAGTTAGCCCCTTTGGGGGAATGGCGACATCTCGGAGGGGGCTCGTCACCCTATTGACTCTTTTGGACCAAGAATCTCTTGTAACTTTTGACGGGCCCAGCTCTAAAAACCCTTGCCAACCAGGGGGTTCTCTTTTTCTCACGCTTTACTTTGCATTCACTTTTTGGCCTGCTGAAAAAAAATTCAAGGGGATGCCCCCTTTTTCCCCTCCTCTGATGTTGTGGGTGAAGAACCTGTGGGCCAGCAATTATTTTCCCAAACAGTTGGGCACCTCTCCTGTAGATTCCAAGGTGTCCCTCCGGGGAAAACATACTCCTCCCGGGGACAGGAAAAGGATTTTGGAGTGGGGATAGTTCCCTTTTGGTGGGCCCCCCCGGATATGGAAAACCTATGTTTATCTCTCGGGAATATGGTGGCCAACTCTGGCACAGACTGAAGGACTTCACCCTCTCTTGTCCTGTGCTGAAACAAGGTCCCCCTCAACCCCCGGGCCCCTTTCGCCGCTGCCCGTACCAGAAACTCCTTGGGCACACATTTCATACATTTCTACGGGCCACCCCTTTCTGGGGAATTCTGTTTAATTGGGGGGTCAAGGGCCCTTCTCGAAATGTCCACTTTGTGCCCCTTTCAGGGTTGGTTTCTCCACAATTGGCCCGGGTTTCTTCTTCGGCATATTTTTTCTCTACATGGGGGTTTCCCTCGAAATTTTTCGATTGGGGAGTTCAAATTTGTATCCCAATTTTGGCTTGCGCTGTGCTCCCCTTTGCAAGTCAAGTAGACTTTTCATCGGCCTACCCCCTCAGAACAAGGGCAGGTGGAGGAAGTAACCCCCTCCCGGGGGGTACTTTCGTCATTTTGTTCCCGGGCGTCAGGACAACTGGGCCCCCAAAGTCCCCGGGGGTTCTCTTACAAACCCATGACTCGGGAT
>JAODAL010026913.1:0-55875 GCA_025379985.1 Phyllomedusa bahiana
GCCCGTGGCCCGAAAATCATAGAACATGTTCATTCTTCCAACCGGTTTTCGGGCGGTATATGAACATGGTAAGGGGGAGGTCTTTTCTCTGCTAACCGCGGAGAAAAGCCGCCCCCCTGCGGCACGAAAACAGTGCAAATACCGGTCGGATAAACTGACCGGTATTTGTCCTGTGCCATGTAAACGGGACCTAACTGTTCACACTTTCTCTCTCTCTTTTTTCAACCCTCTTCCTAAACTATCTCCTCCCCTGCAGTTTTCCAGTCTTTTCTTTTTCATATGCTCTTCCATAGTGTTCTGGTGCCACCTACCAGATGGAAGATGTATTGCTGGCCCAGCCTTAAAAGGGTTTTGCCACGAAGTGAGTTCCTTACCTCTTATCTGCTTAGGGGAGAATATAAACAAAGCATGCTGAGTCATGAACACTACAGGGGTGAGAGGGAAGGGGTTGAGCAGAGAGCGAGGAAGCAGGGAGGGTCACAACAGTGGATTCTCTATACAGCAGGCAGCCTCATACACTGCACTTTTCTCCCCAGCCCCTTGCATCTTCATGTTCCCTGTCATCAGATAAGAATTTGCAAACAGCAAACGCGGCCAGATCAGCTCCTGTCATGTCCTGGTCGTGTCTAATGTAAACTTTCAGGAAACTAAGGGGGACTGAGCAATGCTGTAGCTCTCACAGGCTTCACTTTTTGTAATCACATATATTTAGAAAAGTGATTAAATACCTATTTTGGAGGATCCCACGTCAACATTACATCGTGGCAAAACCCCTTTAAAAGCTTACGAACCACCTTGCCTCAATGTGCTCAAGAGTAATAATAATAATCTTTATATATTGCCAACCTAAAAAGGACAGATTTGGTTCTGCTATATATAAAAATATATAAGCTTCCATAACTATACATAAGAATGTGACCGCTCTGTATGTCGTCTTTAGAGGGAGAATACAGCCAACCTATGTCTTTAACTTAGCCTTGACCACAAATTCGAACTATTTATTGTACTGCAGGCAATTTTGGAGCATATGGGTTAAAAACAAAATCCAGGGGAAATGATGTAGGAAGCAGTTATTAGAAATTGGCCTCCTGGCCAGATGAGATAGTGAGGTGAGAGGCTGTTAAATACTATCCCTCGCAGGCAGATAGTACAGATTTATATAGCTGAGCCATAATGTTTTCTTCCTTTTTCCCCAAGAAGTAATTGTTACTCTTCTGTCATTACTTATAGCTCATGAGAGCACAAAAATCTCCTTGGAACACATTTATTTTTACGCCAACAGAGCCAGCACAATGAAGCCTACAGCCTCCTATGTGTTTTAGCTGCTGGGTGGATGTTTGAAGTGTGCATCAAGTAACTTTCACATCTCCTCACCAAGCTCAATTACCAGCTGTAATTTGTTAGCGGAAATAACAATAAGAACGTTTGACACGCAGAGGAAGGTCCTGGCTTAAATTTATCCAGGAAATGTCTGCTTACTTTAAACAGATGCAAATATTTATTATCGTTTTCTTATACCGTTGAGTGATATAGTGCTAGTGAAATATGTGACTATTTGATGGCATAATTTCCATTTCTTGTATATTAAACTAATTATAATTTCCATTGTTGTATCACAAGTTATAATCACACCAGGCTTGCATACCTCTGTTTAGCTCCCACGTGCTTAATTTACGACCTAATGGGGCCACATCGACTGGTTTCGGAGTGATTCTGTATTTCCTTATCTTAGACTCAGGGAGCTGGCCCCTCCATGGTACAAGATGAGGTAATACAAAAGAACTCTGTAGTCTAAGTGGACACAATACGTAGGTTGTGTCTGCCTGTTTTTGTTTTGTTTAAGACTTATAAGAACCAGAGAAACTTTGGTGACTTCAGGAGCTCTGGTACCCAGCGTTAAGGACGCTGGTGTTGAAGTGAAAGCCCTTGGAGTTGCCTGTTTTCGCCATTAAGCTTCTCATGGCTGAAGTTATAAAAAAAACAGGTGATGCTAGAAGCTCTGAGGGGAAGTTTATAAGTATTTAACCGTTGTAAATACATATTTAGCAAAACTGTCCCCAATGTCACACTATTTTCTGTAACCAGTTTATTCCCTTACTTATATGTTATATTTGATCATAATTGATTTATTCCTATGTTAAATAAAATTGTGTTGTATCCTGACTGACCGGCCTTCTTTAAAGCTGTATCTAGAACCTGTATTGCCAAAACTTGGCAAAACAAGTGAGCAAATTGCAAAATTGTAAATTCCCATTTTCTGTCCTTCTGCAGCCATGACACATCCAGATCTCCACACTCTGCTGAAGATCTAGATGTGGTGTTCCTATGGTAGCCATTCTTGTTTTTAAGCAGATTCCCAACAGTAACAAGAAGTTTCATTGCAAGGAATTCTGGTATCCCGAGAGATCTACTGAAGTGTCACCACAGGGAAAATTACCAGTGTATGTGCCCAACAAAATCATTAATTTTAATAAGGTCATCACAGGTAGGGGCAGGGCCATCTTTTCCATTGGGCACACTAGGCAGTTGCCCGGGGGCCCCACAAGTATAGGGGGCTCAGGTGGGGTATGCTTGTCCCAGGAATACAAGAAACATACCCATGATCCCATGGTTGGCTTTTACTGTTTGCGTGTTTTTAGGATGTACAAACAAATAAAAACCATGGTGGAGAAGACAGGCTCCCTGCCCTGCTAATCAGTCTTGTTCAAACATAAATGGTGTGATAATATGGGACTGATTGGGGATGGCTAGAGGCATTACCTAGTGTGATGTCATGTATTTGGACAGGACCCACTGCAGTGCTCTGCTCAGGGGCCCATTATGCTATTGAGACAGCTCATGGTAGGGGATCCGGTAGGTCACTAACAGATTTCACTCATTGCTAAACCTGGGATCATTCTTCACTCACAACCTGGCAAAGAGTTTATGGACTTCCTGAAGGGACTCCCGAAGCATAGTTGGACTGGTCCGTCAGAGTACCAGAGGGCCCAAAATTTGACTTAATAATGTAAGCTAATATTACAGGGCACCAAATTACTAGCAGAAGTCAATATCATTTGGAGTTCACTTTGGAACCAATCACCAGATATCCTTTTAAGCCTTAAATGTGCAATAGATCACTTAAAAGTAGCTGGACTCATATCCTGTATAGAGGGTGGGCACTCAAGACTATTTCCCCTTGTGGGTCCTTAGAATAGTTTCCTTTGGTGGGTGCAAGGAACTTCAGTCCCCAAGTCCCTAATCTGAAATAGTCTTTATTAGCAATAGCTGGCGTCTAGTTCAAGAGTTGACATCAGGTGGTATGCAGGAATCACAGACAGGCAGGCAGAGTTGGGTCATTAACAGTAGCTGGACAGAGATCAAAATGGGCAAAATATGGGTAGACATAGTCAACTATATAACCAGGGTCGGTAACAGAATTAATAGGAACAAACACCTTCACGGACAGCAGAGACTAAATGGACCTTATCATTCAGGCTCAGAGCACAGCAGGAGGGCTTCTTTAGAAGCATGGTTACATCTACAAACGTGACTATTGCATAAATGCTATTGATATTTACTGCACTAGTCATCAGGTCTATGGGTCAGTTCAGTGTTGGACTGTGGTGCCTGGGGCCCACTAGTAAAGTTGATTCTTGGGGTCCACCAATGGAGCTGATTCTCGGGGCCCATTAATGGAGCTGATTCTTGGCGCTCACTAGTAAAGTTGATTCTTGGGGCCCACCGATGGAGATGATCCTCAGGGTCCATCAATGGAGCTGATTCTTGGGGCCCACTAGTAAAGTTGAGTCTTTGGGGACATTCTACAGCTCCTGTACTTATCTTTACATATGTTACATGACTCTTGCTTTCTGTCTCTTCTTCTCTGCCTTTCTCCCTGAAAAGCAGCTCTAAGCACATCACGTGCAGGTCCAACCATGCCCATGGGTCCATCAGGAGTTTCCCCTTGCTCCCCCGTGGTCTAGTCAGAGCCTGGGTGAGTAACCTCACCAGTGACTCACATTAAGGGACAGTGATGGTGTAAGAGTTCGTCCATATCTATAGTTTGTCATCAGTTCCAGTCTCTTTAGAAACAAATGTGAAATGATGAAAACACTCTTATTTTTTACCTTTCTCTGCAAATTTAATGTATGAAAATTGAACTTTTTCTGAGAACAGCAGATGTTTTAACCTACATCTATCATATGTTCAATTTCAAGGGTGGACAAATGTATGACAATTACTGACATAAGTTATCCTGCCATTTGTCCTCTTATAGGTCAATGTTGTTTGAGACAGATGCCATAGACTCATGGGCTTAGACAAATAGACATTCCCCAGAAAGTTATCTTCTGATTGCTGTTAAGAGCCTAAGAGGTGTTTGCAATAAAGTAATTTATGGCATATCCAGATGTCCTGGTAACATGTAGAACTTTTAAAGGGAATGTGTCATCAAAAAATGAGTCATTGTTTAAGTCCCATTTTTATGTTAAACACATTTTCTAGGAATTTTTTTTTTTTTTTTTTTTACATTTCACTTTCAATATCTTTTAATAATCCTTAAGTCTTGCAGTTCTCACTTTGGCCACTAGGCCTTGTTTGCACTACTTTAACAGCAGTCAGAGAGGTGCTTTACAGTAGCTTCATACACATAGGAGACTTAAGACTGACTCAGTCCTATTCACTTCTATAGGAGAGTTTTCTAATCATGCTCTGTGACCTGGGAAGAAATCAGTGTGCAGGGAGGTGAAAGGGTGAACTGTGACTATCTTCTCTTGTGACTGGTGGATCCTGTGTTATCTATTCACACTGGTGTCTCCTTTCATTTTGACCCTCTTTGTGCTGATAATGAGCAGACAACTGAGAATCTTTCTGTACAGAACAGGAAGTGTCAGACTATTATTAGGCCCAGTGACCAAAGTGAAAACTGCAGGACTTAAGAATTATTAAAAAAATATTGAAAGTGATATGAAAAAAAAAATATATATATAACCAAAAATTCTTAAAAAATATGTTTAACATAAAAACATGAGTTAAACAATAAGTCATTTTGATGACACATTCCCTTTAATACTTATTGTAAACCATTCTAACATGCAAAAAAGTTATCAGAAATTTTTGGTCATCATCAAAGCAAGTAAAAGGATGGTTGGATCTTTTTTTAGGAAAGGAGGAGGAGTTGTAAAAATAATTGACTAAAGTGTTACAAGAATTTCAAACATACTAATAATTCTATGAAAAATAAAACAAATCAATATCATTAGAATTGCAAACAAATTGCAGCAAATAACATATGATATATTTTTTAACAATTTCTACTACCAAACATCCCGATATTTGCATCCCCATTTAAGGAACAGTATTAAGTCTTGGCCCCTTTACCCATTAATACTACGGTAGGGATTCACTTGAAAGAGGCCCAGAATGTTCTGTAATAACTCATGCTAGTGTGGAGCAATCTGAAAGAAACAACGTTCAATGTTCTCTTCGGTATTGGGAGCTTCAATCAAGCTGGGATGCCCCCTCTTTGGAGCATTGGGGTGGGTTCCTTTGTGTGCAATGCTAGTGTACAGTATCAAACAACTTCATGGTGCAAACCTATTGGGTCACCAATTCATTTAGGAAGTAAAATGGTGTTTGTAATATATCCTCACAGAGTGTTATCTAGAAGATGGTATAAAAACTGGAAACAACTAAATCATTGATCCCTTCTCATAGCGGAGGCCGTCCAAAAATGTCATAGGATAATGATGGATTATTGTACTATTCAACGCAATGGGATGGCTGAAATCCGAAAACCGTTTCCAAATACTGCGTCAAAAAGCTTGCAAAAAAAACTGAAAACCAACTGTAAAATGCTGGTCAGATGCTAATTGAGAATCCGACCAGTATCTGTACATTGCCGTGTGGATGCAGCCTTAGGCTATGTTCACACGGCGTAATTGCGGCGTGTACAGTACGCCCCACAATTATGCCAGGTGTTTGGGAGTCATGCTGATCGGCGCGTACTCCCGCTGCGCGGGGGAGCCGGCGACCCGTCGGCCCCATAGACTGTCACTTATCTCCATGGGCGTACAATACGATCGTATTGTACACCCGGGGAGAGGAAGTGTAATTCATAGTTCTCTATGAGAGCTGTGGATTACCGTAATTTCGCCGCCCATCTCACTCGTATTAGAGCGCAAATACGCAGCGAAATGTGTGCCGAAATGACTCCGTGTGAACATAGCCTAAGTCTCTGCACCTCAGCACAGGAATACACCCTACCTCAAACCCTCACCTGCCAGCAGGTAGACCGCGTGACAACATTAATGATAATTTTATTTACAAAATATAATACCCATAAAAACAACAACAATAACAAATAATAATTCAGTATTTTTGGGAACACATTCTAACTCTTCAGTGTTTTCCCCACCAAAGGTTTCTTACGAGTTAAGTTTGATGGATTTGCCTCCCTCCCCAGCACCTGTGTAGATCTAAGTAAAAGCAAAAACATCTCAATTTTATCTGTCGGCAGACATAAAGATGTGAGAGGTGACCGCGCGATATGAAAAGGTTAATACCCAAAGCAGACGCCTGTGGATTGCAAATGTCACCTCTGTCACCTGATGGCGCACCACCCCTCCGGTCGGCCTCTCAGTTTTCTCATCGCCGCGCTGTCATGCTAGTTTGCTCCTGTTTTGAAACGTTCTGCCAGATTTGAGTAAATAAGATCTGATTAATCAGACTTGCCACACCTCATTTTGCTGAGAAGCTGCGTTGAAATGTAGCCTGACTCCGCACTAATGGATGATGGTGTTGATAACAGACGACATTTTAATCACGGGGCCCTGATGATAGATGACTTGCCCATTTAATTGAATAGTTATTTGACAGCATGTTGTCTTTGGGGTGTGCGTGTTTGGGATTTGAAAGAGGAAGAATTGCTATAGGGCACTTATGTATCATCCTTTTACTTTTTTTCTCAAACTGATATTGGGTTATTGTGAGGAGAAAGCCTAAGTTTTGGTATTGAGAACTGGCGGTGGTTTCTCTACTGCTGGGGGCACAGATATTCTATGATGGCCCAACTACCAGGAGACCATCTGCAGTAACAGTCAGCGGGGTTATTTTACATGGTGGTATTATAGCTAATACTTATTGGGATAAATTTAATAAAATAGAGTATTCCCACCATAGACTTTGATGGCATATCGATAACAGACCCATAAAGTCTGATGGTGCAAGTCCCACCTCTAGGACCTGCACTTATTTTGGAGACTGACCGCCAAAAGTTACGAAGCAAAATGGAGAGCTGGTTGTGCTTACATTCCATATGAGAATTCTAAGTACAGCCAAACACACCGCGCCCCTGTACTGGGAACGCCCATAGAACCGAATGGAGAACACAGCATTCCCCTGTACTGGTAACTCCCATGGGGGAGAATGGACAGAACACAGCGCTCCCCTGTACTGGGAACTCCAATTGAATAGAATGGAGAGCACACAGCGCTCCCCTGTACCGGGAACTCCCATAGAACAGAATGGAAAGAGCACAGCGCTCCCCTGTACTGGGAACTCCCATAGAACAGAATGGAGAACACAGCGCTCCCCTGTACTGGGAACTCCCATAGAACAGAATGGAGGACACAGCGCTCCCCTGTAGTGGGAACTCCCATAGAACAGAATGGAGAACTCAGCACTCCCCTGTGATGGGAACTCCCATAGAGCAGAATTGAGAGAACACAGTGCAGTGCGCCCCTGTACTGGGAACTCCCATAGAGGATAATGTGGAACACAGCGCTCCCCTGTACTGGGAACTCCCATAAAACAGAACGGAAAGAACACAGCGGTCCCCTATACTGGGAACTCCCATAGAACATAAGGGAGAGAATTGCACAAGTGCGACCGGCTCTCCATTCTTCTCTCTAACTTTCAGGGGCTCATTCCCAAGATGTGTGCAAGTCCTACTGCTGAGACCTGCACCTTTTATACTTTTATGGAATATTCTAGCAATATGCCATCAAAGTCTATGTTGGGAGCACCTCTTTAAACTGATATTGGAATACTGTATAGAGAGTCCACTTTTTTGTATTGAGAGCTGGTGGTGGCTTCTCTACTACTTGTAGCCCAACTACCAGGAGACCATCTGCAGTTTGCTTGGTTATTTTACATGGGGGTATTATAGCTAATATTTGCTGGGACACATTTATTTAAGGGGTGTTCCTACCATAGACTTTGATGGCATACTGCTGGAAAATCCACCTCTGGAGCCTACACCTATCTCAGAAATGGGCCACCTGAAAATTTTGTCTCAGAATAGAGTGTCGGTCAGGCTTGCCCACAACTCTCTACTCCATATGAGTTTTGAGTACAGCCAAATGCATTGTGCATTGTGCCTCTTGCGTACCCACAACATGCCCTTTGATTCTGGCAGCTGAGGTGCTATAGCTGTTTAAACGTTTGATGTGCGTTCCAACAGGGCAACAGTTACGCACTTGATTACAGCATTAGGAGGTGGCGCCCATAAACTTGTCTAGTTAGTTATAAAAACCAGTCTCTGTGGTCAGACAGGGCCTGAGTTATCTGAAATGCAAGCTGGGGTCTTGCTCTGTTTCTTTGGCCATCTGGATTCCTGTCTGGCGTCCCGCCTGGTCCATGTCCGTCTGCGGTTCCTCTAGCATTTCTCTGGGCACAAGTCTGGACTCCTGTCTCGTGTCCCTCCTGGTCCGTGTCCGTCTGTCATTCCTCCTGGCAAAAAGTTTGGATTCCTGTCTAGGATCACTCCTTTTCTGTGTCCCTCTAGTGTTCCTGTCTACAATCTGCCTACAACCTGCCTATGGGGGACATATTCCTGCCTATTTCCTGCCTATGGGGACATATACCTGCCTATATCATGCCTATAGGGACATATACCTGCCTATAACCTGCCTATGAGGGACTATATCCTGCCTTAAAACCCGCCCAAAGGGGACATATACCTGGGCCCATGGAACATATACCTGCCTCTTACCTGCCTATAGGGGATATTCCTGCCTCTAACCTGCCTATAGGGACATATACCTGCCTATTACCTGCCTATAGGGACATATACCTACCTATAGGGACATATACCTGCCTATAACCTGCCTAAAGGGACATTTAACTGCCTATAGGGACGTATACATGTTTATAAACTGCCAATGGGAAAAAATATACCTGCTTAGGGACATATATCTCTATAACCCGCCTGATACTTAAACCCTACAACTGCCTATGGGGAACATATCCCTGCCTATATCCTGCCTATGGAGACATATACCTGCCTATAACCTGCCTATGGGGACATATACCTGCCTATAACCTGCCTATGAGGACATTTACCTGCCAATGGGGGAAATATACCTGCCTATAACCTGCCTATGGGGGAAATATACCTGCCTATAACCTGCCTATGGGGGAAATATACCTGCCTATAACCTGCCTATGGTGGAAATATACCTGCCTATAACCTGACTATGGGGAAATATACCTGCCTATAACCTGACTATGGGGACATATACCTGCCTATAACCTGACTATGAGGACATATACCTGCCTATACCTGCCTGTGAGGGACATTAAACTGCCTACACCTGACTTTGGAGGACATTAAATGGCTTATGGTGGACATTAAACTGCCTATACCTGCCTATGTAATTTTATTGGTATCCATTTTTATATTTTAAATTTACCAGGAGCCGCTGCAATTTCCACCCTAGGCTTATTCTCGAGTCAATAAGTTTTCCCAGTTTTTTGTGGCAAAAGTAGGTGCCTTGGCTTGTATTCGGGTTGGCATATACTCAAGTATATTTGGTAAGTCATGAGATAAGAGCTTTCTTTGTAGTCTGAGTGCAAATTTCTATGGATACCAGACAGACTTCTGATATGTGATTAGCTGAGAGCAAGAATGTCTGTTATCTGATTAGCAAGGGGCAAGAGCGATTCACCACATGGGACGAGATCCCGAGCAAATTTAAAATTTAAACAAGATTAGCTTCACTAAACAAAGGGTACTTTTTGCTGTGGGATAGAAAGCAAAGTTTTATCTGTAATTTTTTGGGAAACAATCTTGGCACTGCTAAAGTAAAATTGCTAATTACGCGGTAAAAACCGAAAACCCCTGAGAGACCAAGTAGTAAAAAATTTAAACTGGTTTTTTTAAAACCTTTTTTTTTTGAGAAAACAGCTGTCATAATTGTTGTCTTTGGGACTGAAATTTAAAATAAAGGCTTAATCTCTGGAAAAGAACCGATGTCGTCTGTCCTGGTTTTTTTACCTGGTGGTGGTAGAAGGTGGACACATTCTATAGTTTTCTCATGAGGACTATAGAGTGGTATACTGTATACCTTATTGCGTGAAAATTATACAACAGTAGGGAGGTTTTAAAAGTCTTGGAAAACCCCTTTACTGTGTTTTTCACCGGTTTTTCTGCACCACTCACAATATATCATCATCTAATGCGGTGCATACAATGTAACTTGCTGTCTTCCACGTTGCTGTAGATGTAAACTACACGGCAAGGATAAATAAAGAATATTCTCTATCTGGAAGAAAAGCTGAATGAATTGCTTATTATAGTTACTTAGATTGGGAGACCTTTAAGTCTTTAAATTAGGAGCAGATTTCATGCTGACACGGCAGCCATGCTTGAATCTGCAGCAAAGGAGTTGTAAGATGTGAGGTCAGTAATAAATGAGGCATCATTCTCCAGCACAACAGTGATGGATGAGCCTGCTGTGCAGCAACCGCAATACTCCCGGGGTGCAAGATAAACGTTAAACTTTCATATGAACAACTAGACTAGACTGTAACGTTCAGTAAGCAAATTACAACACAGGGGCCCTGGAATCAACGTAACCTAGTTTCTAAACACAGGAGTAAAACCAACGAGCTACATTTGATCAAGATATCTAATTTATAGCACAGAGATCTAAATAATGACCAGCTGCACTGTCCCCCATAGTCATCGTAATGAGGATGAGGAGCATTGGTCGCATCTCCCATGGTTTGGCTTTTGGTTCTAATTTTTGTAAATTACTATTATTACTATTATTATTATTATTATTATTATTTTTTTTATTATTATTATTATTATTATTATGTTTATTGTAATTAATAAAATACAATGTAACATTTTCTTATTTCTGAGTCAATTTTTTGTGTGTGTTCAAATGTCTGAAACCTTTTCCCCTTTCTACTTTTAGTACTGTGCAAAATGTATTCAATGCATAGTAATCCTAGTGAATGTAAACTTTTGACTTTGCAGAAAGTAATAGATATGTCTTAAAAATGATCTCATTATTCTGGCATTTGGTAAATATAAATAATTTTGGTTCCTAATTGACCTAAAACAGGGAAGGTTCATTCTGATTTCATGTCACATAGTGAGAAAAACCTGCAGATGGGGCTTTTTATATAGTGGACGGAAACCTCTGGTTTCAACTGTATATTTCCTTCCAGCCAGGTGGTCGTACTATTATTTTTTCTCACCTTCCAAAGGCCATAACTTTTTTTATTTTTAGACCTATGTATGAAGTTCTGTTTTTTTGTAGGATAAGAAGCACTTATCCTACTCACCATGCCATTTAACTGAGAAATCCCAAAAAATTGTGGTGAAAAATCTTAAAAAAAACATGCAGTATTTTTTGGACTATAAGGGTATGTTCACATGGCTTATTTTGGGGCGCCCATAATTACGGTAATCCATAGCTCTCATAGAGAACTATGGATTACGCCTCATCCCCCCTTGCATACAATGCGATAAGTGACATGTCATTTATTCGCGGCGTGTAGGCGAGTAATGCATGTCGATGGGGCTGGTGGACTTGCTCCCCACCCACGGGAGTACGCGCATATTAGCACGAGCTCCCGAAACACACGATGTACTGCGGTGCATACTGTGCGCGCTGCAGTACATCATGTGAACATACCCTAAGACATACATAGGTTTTAGAGGTGGAAGATAGGAAAAAAAATTGAATCAAAAAGTGTGGGCTGAAGTGTAGTTTTTATTGGAACTATTTTGGGATCGCTGTGACTTTTTGATCACTTTTTATTCCGATTTTTTGGGGGATATGAAATGACCAAAATTTTGGCATTTGGAATTTTTTTGGTCTATGATTTCTTTATCTTGAACAAGGAAGGAAACAATATTCTTCAATAAAGAATATTAATCTAGGATTCTTGCATGGCGCAAAAAAATCGCATATATGCTTTGCGCTATATACACATTGTGCAAATGATGGCAGTAAAAAATAAGCATAGATATAGGTTCTAAAATACTTATTTATTAGCCAATCACCGATTTCAATAATAAAACCTTACTAAAATACAAAGGTATATAGGAGGGGAAACAAAGCAATGCATTTCTCTGGCCCTTGGCAGGCTTCCTTATCCATATGCCAGTGGAGCCAAAGGTGCGACTACTCAGCCGTGAACGAGGATTGTAGACGATAACCGCCCAGAGGGCCCGATTCAATTTCTGCATGCTATTATAATGTGCTGTATCACCCATAGTACAACATCATCAGATGAGCACATCTACTAACTGTTATATTGGTTTACCATCAACTCTGCTGCACTAGGAGTGCACTCCGGCATCTGTTTCATTGTTCACTTTGTTATGAATCTTGGACAAGGAATCCTTTAGGTGCATCAAATGCTTACCCAACCTACAATTTGCTAATCAAAAAGTTTGTGCATTTTTCACATTTTGTTTTTTTGTTAAAATACTTATATAAAATTTTGACAAAACTGTAATCCATGGGGGAATTGTGCAGCAAGTGTTCAGTTCCAAAGCACTATCACCATGGGAGAAATTAGCCATTAGGGCATGTCCCCACGGCACGTGCTTGTAGCCGGTTTTTCAGACGGTTTGCGGTTTTGCAGACCATCTGAAAAACTGGCCGCAAACGAGCACAACGGGCGTCTATGGAAAACCCGCGCAGCAGTCCCCACTGCATGGGTTTTCCGCCTGGCAGTTTTTTAAACCGCCGCCTGCCCGAAAAACATTGAACATGCACATTCTTCCGTCCGATTTTCAATGTGAAGGGGGAGGGCTTTTCTCCGCTCATCACGGAAAACCGACCAGTATTTGTCCTCTGCTGTGGGGACATGCCCTTATACCAGGCCTGCACAACATGCAACTGGCTGCCCACAAACTGGATGGTTGAGAGGTGGGGATTGATCAAACCACACCCCAAAATGGGAGTTCCTGGTTGGTTCGGGGATGTCACTGGTCAATTCGGGGGAATTTTTGGAGGGTTTGACCCCCACCTCCTGCCAGATTCAGTAGATGTGCATTAAACCGTGCCAATCAAAGCTAATTACCTGCCCGTTTTGCATCCTGTGGACAAAAAAACAATTATTTGTACCCACTGTCTGTACAAAGACCCCTTATTATGTCACAGGACACCAGAAGACAGACCGCCCATCATCATCATCAACCAACCAATTGCATTTTTGGAGTGTTATATTATTTTCCAGAGCAGCTTTTATTTCAGCTAGTCTTGCATTTTTCTTCCTTGCTATTTGCCTCCAATTATTCTTAATAGTTGTAATTTTAATAGTTAGCCATAAAAGTTGCAATCACCTGGTAACTCTGCCCGGCTCCATGGCAATAAAATCTTTAAAGTTTATGGTCTGAATGGTGTTATTCCTTAACATTCAGGACCTGTCCCTCTCTGCTCAGTTGAGCTGCAGCAATTTGGTCTAATCGGAAAGCATCACATTGTGAATATTTCTTGTGTGGGTGCAGAATTTGCCTGTAACATTGTGTGTGAACACTGCTGAAAAAAGCTTATTTGCTCAAGGCATGAATTGATGATATTATGGTTATGTCAAGGGAAGAGGAACGTTGTCATAGAGTGCAAGGAGATCTGCTGAAGGTCTATAAATACCTGAGAAGAAGGAGATGATAGCTGCTAATCATTGCCTGGTGCTGAGCTGGGCATTAGACTGGTCACAAATAAGAGTATGTCAGACAGTGGGTATGGTTCTCTTAAAGGGAACCTGTCACATTGGATAAGCAGTCTTATCCGTTAACAACATATTGTTTTAGAGCAGGAGGAGCTGAGCAAATTGATATATGGTGTTGTGGGAAAAAATTCAATGGAACTTAATTTATTCACTCAATGCACATTCTGAGCTAAGGAGTCCAGTGGGCGGTCCTACTCAGTGACTGACACTTAGCTCCCTATGCACATGCAAGCAGTGAGGAATGTAAAGCAGTCAGACCTACCACTGGACTCCTACATATTGGAGAAGCAGGGGTTTAATTCAAAAATTACGAAGAATTTTGAATATTTTCACACAAAACTATACATCAATCTGCTCAGCTTTGTTTGTTCTGTAATAAGACACTGATAGACTGAACAGCATTTTCAGGGTGACAGGATCTCTTTAAATAGCACCACTTCAGTGAACTCTACCCCTTTTACATCTGGCTTTTCAGTGCCCTTCCTCATCCTATTGGTTGGTCCAATTGTGTCCATGTGTTCATTTCTCTGTGACTTCTGACGGTCAGTGGCAGGTGAGGACAGTCAGTAGCAGGTAAGGGCAGCATCCCAGCTGGCAGAAACAAGTCGTCACCTTTGCTATGGCAACACTTCTACAAGTTCTATGCACTACGGTGAATGGGTGTAGGAAATCTTTCCCTGATTTGCAAGGAAAAACAAAAAATGGGACTCCCAGGGACATGGGTAGGAGAGGGGAATCCACCTAAATAGGTAGAGTACAAATAGCAGGAGAAGATTGTGGGGCATGGAAGCCACGTTATGAGGCAGTGGTCCTTCTGATACTCTGCGGAGAGGAAAGTATGCCCACACCCCTGCGTAAGGAGAGACTCCCAGCTGGTAAAAGTATCAGCTAAGTGTTATGTAATACCAAACATAGGGCACTTTCACACAGCGCAGGTTTGGTGCAGTTTTAACTGCGCTCCAATTATCTGCCTTTATTACCAGAAAGCTTTTTTTCACTTCTCTAAACTATTTGGAAAGTGTGTAATCAATTAGTGTGTTTGTATCCACAAGACTTCAAACACAGTGATTGATTACTGACTTGAAACACCTTTCTGAACAATTTAGAAAACTGAATGAAGCTGCTGCTAATAAAGGAAGTTTAATTGGAGCTCAGTTAAAACGGCACCAAAACTGTGCTATGTGAAAGCATCCATAATTGAGCAGTAGATCGTGTGGCAGGTGCCATGGGGTTTGCAATCACAATTTCACACAGTGATGTTACAGAGCAAGGATAATACGACACAGTGATGTCATCTAACAGGGGTAACACGGTGATGTCATTCTAAAAGGGGAACACCGCACAGTGAGGGGAACTAAACATAGACACAGTTTCAAACTGATGTGCCAGGGGCCTACCAGTTGAATTGATTCTTGGGATCCACCAGTGGAGATGATTCTTGGATTCCACCCGTGGAGTTGATTCTTGGGTTCCACCAGTGGAGTTGATTCTTGGGGCCCACCAGTGGAGTTGGTTCTTGGGGCCACCAGTGGAATTGGTTCTTGGGGCCACCAGTGGAGTTGATTCCTGGGGTCACCAGTGGAGTTAATTCTTGGGCCCCACCAGTGAAGCTGATTCTTGGGCCCCACCAGTGGAGTTGATTCTTGGGGCCCACCAGTGAAGTTGATTCTTGGGGCCCATCAGTGGAGTTGATTCTTGAGGCCGACCAGTGGAGTTGATTCTTGGGGCCCACCAGTGGAGTTGGTTCTTGGGGCCACCAGTGGAGATGATTCTTGGGGTCCATCCTACAGCTACTGTACAAGACTGAACATGACTGCACATGCTACTTGCTTTCCGCCTCTATTTTTCTACCTTTATTTTGCCTATAAAGCATTCCCAGGTCTACCATGTCCAAGGCCCCAACATACTCCAGGGGCCACCATTCCAGGGGCCCACCAGGAGTTCCCCTGATCCCCTGTTGACCAGTTCAAGCCTGCAGGGTAATGTCTCGGTACAAGGGTAATACCACACAGTGTTATTTATCATTGAAGACAAATACTAAACACAGTTATGTCACAGAACAGGGATACATGAATAACAAATACTGGTACTCCCTTATAGGCCATTGGGTTCCCATTATCTGTTGGGCTTTTTCGGGTACTAAGGCTTGAGGTATGACTAC
This sequence comes from Phyllomedusa bahiana, assembly GCA_025379985.1. NCBI lineage: Eukaryota > Metazoa > Chordata > Amphibia > Anura > Hylidae > Phyllomedusa > Phyllomedusa bahiana. Next base: position 16,121 of record JAODAL010026913.1, read on the forward strand.
AACTCCTGTTTATACTGTGTCCTCCAAAGATAGTGTATATTGTACCTTTGTTCCACTGTGAGCTGCTACCTCTAACTCATTACAATGAACAGCCCCAGACATTGTCTCTTCAGCTTTTATCTGACATATTTCTGCAATAATGAGTTAAATGTTGATCAAGCTAGACATCAGTCAGAAATACTTTAGCATAGAGTAGACCTGCATAACTTGTAGGTAGGGACCAAATTTAAACTAGACTGAACGTCTCCCGGCTGCACAATATTTTTTATGGCAACAAAGATTGTCTTCTTTTGAAACAGTTATAGCTTCTTGGTAAACAACGCACAATGTTTTATCTTTTGAGTAAGTAAACAAGTATCTATTTGTCCTTTCAGGATGAAACATTCTATGTTCTGCTTCTATCTTACTTTTCTTTTTATCACAAAGTTTTCACAGTCACCCCCTAAAATTTTTCTACTTAAAAATCAAATCTCAACAGCAACTACAAATTATTGTGGATGGTCACCTCACTCAGCTTTCCTCTGAGAAGGTTCACTCACTCTTCATACTGCCAATTTCTGATTGAAGACTTCCTACAGTCCTGCTGCTTTTGTTAACAAGGATTATTGAGTTTTCTAATGGCGTGGCTAGTGTTTGATAGGGGTGCCTAGGGGCAACCAGTAGATTTTAATTCTGGGAGTCCATCAGTAGAGTTGATTCTGGGGCCCACCTGTGGAGTTGCTTCTTGGACCCCACCAGTGGAGCTGATTCTTGGTGCCACCAGTATAGATGATTCGTGAGGCCACCAAGGGAGTTGATTATGGGGCCCACCAGGGAAGTTTATTCTTGGGGCCATCAGTGGTGTTGTTTCTTGGGTCCACCAGTAGTCATGATTCTTGTGACCCACCAATGGAGTTGATTTTTGGGGCCAACCAGTGGAGTTGATTCTGGGGCCCACCAGTGGAACTGACCTTGGGGGCTCCACCTATAGCTACGGTACATGCCTGTTATACTTTGCTTCTTCCTTTTTGCACCTTTGTCTCTGCCTTCCTGCCTCTCTCAACGATGAATGTACAGTATAAAATATAACCTAGGTCTGCCACACTCAGAGGCCCACCAGAGGTTTCCCCTGTTCTCCTCTGGGCCAGTCCGAGTCTGGGTTTGGCCACAGAGAACGGAGATGTTGCACATGTGCGGCTGTAGAACGGCAGACTATCATAAATGCATTGCCACCTTGATTCACTGTGGCCACACTGTTCTTATAGCTGTTGTGGGTCAACAAAACACCTTCAATAGGTCACAAGCGGCATGTGGGCGGTTTGCTGTGCAGGGCTGGCATAGAGGTGTACTTAATGGCCAATATTTAGATAGCTGACGTACTACACTAACACCTGGTCCTTAGAAAGAGGTCTTACCTGGTAAGTGAAGTTTGAATTTGGATTTTGCTACAAAGTATGTTTTGGGACTTCAAAATTCACTTTAGTAGCTCAATAAAAAATACTCTGGTGCAACAATCCAAAGACTGTGGCCTGGCTTCCAATCCACCTCCATTGAATCCATGGAGCCCTATGCACCAGTCCGACTTTCCCAGTAAAGTCCTATTATATTGCATTCTGCTTGATGTGCAATGTCGCCTACTTTCTTGTATGTTGTTTGTGTGCAAGAAATACTTTTCCATAAAGTGCCGTCTAGGACCGCACATGGATAACAGATTGTTCATGTGAACTAACAGTAAATTATGCTTCCAGCCTTTGATAGGGGCTTAAAAGAGAAACCTCAGCAGAAGATAAATGCCACAGATATAGTATAAATCTTCGTACTCTATAATGTACTCTACTGTAATTGACATCCGTGCTAAGCCTTATTTTAGAAATCGTGATTTTGCTGAAAATAGCAGCAGATAAATTTTTTCGTCCCCGACTTAACAAGTATATGTTGCTTGTCTTGTTACTATTAATGTTGCAATAAATCACATTTTTATATGTATTTTTTATGTATGTAAGAAATTGTAACCCTTTACAAGTCAATCACAGCTGAGCCTTTGAGCCATTTTTGTATTGACTTATTTTTTGTCATTGAAGGGTTTTAAGCATTTTATTAGGGTTTAATCAAACATCTTCTACCATGACACTTGCATCAAAGTTATCAGTGTTAAAGGGGTGCTTCAAATCATAGACTTTGATTGACAGGATATGTCGTCAATGTCTAATAGGTGAGGGTCTCACCTTTGGGAACGGGCCCCTTATAGAAACAGCTCAGAAGGGAGAGCTGGTTGCACTCATGCATGACTCTCCATTCTGTTCTTTGGGAGTTCCAGGTACAGATGAACACGGTACTCGAATTTACTTGGAACTCCCATAAAACAGAATGGAGATTCATGTGCAATCGTCATGGGCTCTCCATTAGGATCCAATTCTTTCCATGGCCCATTTCCACCTATGGGAACTGCATTGTAGATTCTGATGGCATATCCTTTTGATACGTTGACAAAGTCTATGGTGCCAACACCCCTTTAAATATTACCTTTGGCTTCACTCAGATTAGGCCAGGTTCCCATCTGCACTGGAGGTTCCCTCCGACGCAGAGTCCGTCAAAAATGTTGGAAAAAAACAGCTCAATTCAAAATAACAACCATGCACTTAGGACCTCAGGTAATACCAGCAACAACAGGACCCCACCTGCATTATAAACTGTTCATTCCCATAGCAGTTGCTGGAGAGAATCCACATAAAAAAGTCCTTCATTTTCTGATCTTTAATATAGTAAAGCTTTTACATTACAATATAGTCATTTAAATTACCATTTTCTTCAATAGGAGATATTAAATGCTATTAGAAAAAACCTGTGGTCCAATGCTCAGTCTCTTGATGCCGCTTTCGTATCCCTGCAATCTTCAGCATGATCCAGGCAAGACATGATCCAGGCAAGGCTTCACAGCGAACAGGTGTTTCCATAATGTCCAACTCGCAACGTTTCAGGGGATGGACACGCCCATTTGTCAAAGGACAGAGCGGTTTTTTTTTTTTGGTTGACAAGAGCCAAGAACTTTTTTTATTTTTCCATCTATGTAGACGTATGAGGGCTTTTATTTTGCGTCACATGATGTACTTTCTAATGTTTTTATTCATATTAATATTATTCATATTAATTCATATTACCATAGAAAATACTGGGAAACCACAAAAAAAATTCTAATTGGGGCAAAATGTGAAAAAAGTACTTGTTTGCGAGGGTTTTGTTTTTACGGCGTTCACTCTCCGGTATAAACAATGTATTTTCTGTATTCTGCAAGTTGCTATGATTCCGGCAATATCAAATATGTAGGGTTTGCCTTATACTATAGTACCGTAAAAAAGACTGATAACTTTTTTGCACTTCCTCCTATGGACCTAATTGAGGGGCACTTTTTGTGGGCCGAAATGTACTTTTTATTGGTACCACTTTTGTTCCAATTTTTAGGCGACCTGAAATGACCAAAAAAAACAACATTTTTGGATTTTGAATTTTTTTCTACTACTGTGTTCAGTATATGGGATAAATGATATTATATTTTAATAGATTGGTCTTTTTCGCATGCGGAAATACCAATTATGTGTCACTTTTTTATTATTTATGAAATGGCAAAAGGGGGGGGATTTGAAATTTAAATTTTTGCAATTCTATTTGACACTTTTAAAGATTTTGTTTTTATTTTTTTACTTTAACAATGAGTCCCCCTAGGGCGGCTCCGTTTCCCCTTCATTTAGACGTGTGGCTGAGATCGCTACTGCATCTAATGGGTTAAACACTGGGACGTAAATTTAAAAAGTACATCCTATTTTGAAAAAAAATCTCTTGAAAAACGTTCTTGCTCTTGGAAAAAAGGCAGGAAAAAATTAATGTAACAGAAAGAAAGCACTGCAGCATTAAGAGGTGAAATGGCCACTAAGTTTTATAGATTAGTACAATGAGTAATACAAGAAAATACTATATAATATACATTGTAAATATCTTATTAGCGTAAAATGCCTCTATCTCCATTTACCGGGCTCCTCTGCATCTCCCTCCTCCCCATATGTTCATCATTTACTCTGAAAAAATGGTAAAATCCATCTTTAGCTGAATCATCTCACAAAAGTATACAGTAAGGTGGCAAATGCCCATACAAGTCTTTGGAGAGAGGAGGGGGCAAAAAGGAGGGAGCTGCAGAAGGAGACACACAGAGATACTGCCATTTGGGGCAAGAACAGCTATCAGCATCATTGGTGGCCGTGGTAAATGGAAGGCACTGTGGAGGGGACAGATTCAAGCCTCCCACTGCACCTGGTGGTATTATTTAGTCACTATGTGGTGATGATATGTGGTCATGGTGTTGTCAGTATGATTCAGTTACTATTGGATGATATGTGGTCATGGTGAGGGAGTGTATATCAGTCTCATTCTGTGGTGCATATGTGGTGGTATATTTAGTCACTGAACTGGTGGTCATGATGTGGTGGTTATTCACTCACTATGTGGTGGTGATATGCGGTTCTTTTAGTTACTTTTGGTAGAGTGACTATATGGTCATAATGATGTGGTATATATTCATTTACTAGTGGACATGTTGTGACAGGTTAGTATTATTCCGTCTTTGTGGTTGAGAAATGTGTCATTGCGATGGAATTTATTCAGTTACTATGTGGTGGTTATATTGGAAGGTGTAGGAGGTATTATTCAGGTCACTAACATAGTTTTGTATGTGGTCATGGGGGTGGTATTTTGTCAGTCATAGTTGGTGCAGGATATGGGTCATGATGTGCAGTTTTATTAAACTATGTGAAGTTTAATATGTATGTCAGAGGTGGGCCTTGCGAACCACTTCCGAGGTCGCAGGCCACCCGTGGTCCGACAAGCGGGCACGCGCCGCATGTGGGGTGTAGGGCACGTACTGCCAGCAAGGTCCCTCCTACTACCCAAGCCGCGTCTGCTGACAGCTTCTGTCTCGGCGCGCGCGTCCGTCTCTAGGGGCGCAGCCGCTTTGATATAACCAGGCACGTAATGATTGACTAGTAACTGTGTGATGTCCCATTCCCCAAATCAACTTGCTTTCCTGTCATAGCCTGCTGTGGGGGATGGGATGTCACCAAGCTTTCCAAGACACACTATAGGCTATACTCATCCAGGGAAGCTGGGTTGTTCCCCATCTTCCACAACAGGTATCCAGCATTCTAGGAGCTGTGGGGGATGTCACCAAGCTTTCACAATGACAATCCATACCCTAGAGCAGCCTATGATATGAAAGCAGGTTGTGTTGCTGTGGAGGATGGGATGTCTAGCCTATTATTGTACATGCTTTGTAGAGTTTCTGTTTTTTGTATATGGTGTGATGTGTGATTATGGTGAGGAGGTATTATTTAGTAACTCTGTGATTTTGATATGTGATCATAGTGTGGTGTTATTATTCAGTCACTATGTGGTGGTGATATGGGGTCATGGTATCGTGGTATTATTTAGTAACTATGTGGTGATGATATGTGGTCATGGTGTTGTCGTATTATTCAGTTACTATGTAATGATATGTGGTCATGGTGTGGTGGTATTATTCAGTCTCTATTTGGTGGTGATATGTGGTGGTATTATTTAGTCACTATGTGGTGGTCATGATGTGGTGGTATTATTCACTCACTATGTGGTGGTGATATGCGGTTGTATTATTCAGTTACTATGTGGTGGTGATATATGGTCATAATGTTGTGGTATTATTCATTTACTATGTGGACATGGTGTGGTAGTATTATTCAGTCACTTTATGGTGGTGATATGTGGTCATGTTGTGATGGAATTATTCAGTTACTATGTGGTGGTTATATGTGGACATGGTGTGGTGGTATTATTCAGTCACTACATAGTTTTGTTATGTGCTCATGGTGTGGTTGTATTTTTCAGTCACTTTTTGGTGCTGATATGTGGTCATGATGTTGCAGTATTATTTAGACACTATGTGGTAGTAATATGTAATTGTCACGGGTGGGCCTGCGACCCCCGTTCCGGGTCGCAGACACACCCGTGGTCCCCGCACGAGCGGCGCCGCCGCCCGCATGTCGGGCGGTGGGCACGCTCACCCTGCCAGCCAGGTCCCCTCCTACTTACCCGACCGCGCTCCTGCTGCAGCTCCTGTATTCCGGCACGCGCGTCCCCACTCTCTAGGGCGCGCACGCGCCGCTTTGTGAAATTTAAAGGGCCAGTGCACCGGTAATGGGTATTGCCAGTCACTGTCCTTATTTAAGTCTGCCCCTTCCTGAGTCTTGTTGCCGGATCTTTAGTTCCATTTAGCCTATAGAAAAAGCGTTCCAAGCCTTATTCTGATTTACCGTGTACCGTACCATTTGCTTCCATTCCTCGACCACGAACCTTGCCGCCTGCCCTAACCTTCTGCCTGTCCATGACCACGAACCATAGCCGCCTGTCCTGACCTCCTGCCTGTCCCCGACTACGAGTCTGCCTGACGATTCTGCACCACGCTTCACCTCGGCTGCCTCTGCAAGCAAGTCACGTCAGGGGTAGCGACCTGGTAGACTCCCGCCGCAGCAAGTCCATCCCGCTTTGCGGCAGGCTCTGGTAAAAACCAGGACCTACTTAGATTCCGCTCTCTGGCGCGACTATACCATCGCTTGCGGTGGTCCAGAGGATCCACTACCCGTCCGTGACAGTAATAATGATGTTGCTATATTATTTGGTTTTTGAATAGAGGTGTAATCGAAAAGATTGGTCTTGTGCAGTAAGAATATGGTGATAAACTTTGCTGCTTGTGATGCAGTATTATGTGGCAACTGTATGACTAATAGGTAGAGGTGTCATCAATAGAAAATTGTCTTTATAGCTATGTATATGTATTTTGTACTGTATATACCGTATGTTATTTGATGTAAATATGTCCTCACAGACCTTAGGAAGGGAAGATCTCTCCTTAAGGAGAGCACCGAACGAACGGCTTGTAGAGTTTTTGTTTTGCCTTTTCGCCCTCTACTTAGCATCTGCATATCACAAGCATTATGGAAGGGGCTGAGTAAGCCCCGCGCCCTCTGGTGGTGTAACAAATCCTCAATTTGCTTTTGACCACCGAGTCTTGAGAAGCAAAAGGATTTTTAGCCAAGCAGTATCTCTCATCTACAGACAACGCTGTTTCGGGATTTTTGTGACTCACAGACCTTAGTAACAGTGCTCTTGTCTTACCACAATTGTATTTCTTTTCACATTCCCAGCAGCTGGGGAGGGAGCAGGCAGCATGCATTAGGGTCAGGGATTTAGATTTTTTTGAGGGCAGGGGTGCCATTAGCCCTACTTGCCTAGTCCACCAAAATACCTTGTCGTGTCCCTGTCTGTATGTTCTGTCAAACAAACTTTTTTTTTTTTTCAAACCATAACTTTTTATTACAATTTTCAAAAGAAAATATAACTATTCCAAAAACATAATCCCAAATGGGAAAGAAAGAAAATAACAATAAAATAAAAAAAATAAAAAACAGAACAGGAGCAAAAGTAATAAGCCATGGTTAGGCATCGAAGTACAGTATCAATGCAAACAGAGGAGTTCTGTTCCATTTAAAATAGACTGGAGAAATACCTAGCAACATGTAGTGAGATCACACGAACATTTCTAATGTACAGTAGTTTACATAGTAGATGAACTTGACTTGATTGTGGTGTCAGACCGGCACGAGCTCCTAATGTCTCACACAGTTCCAACACAGGAACAAACCATGACATTCTTGATTCTGACAGACACCAGCTGGGATGAAGATGATGAAATTCACTCTTGGCTCTTTCAAAGCAAAGGACATCCTGTTGGGGTGGAAATGTGTAAACTGATGTGAAATTAGAAGTAATTAGCTCCATCGTTTTGGCGACCTTAAGAAATTTATTAAAACGGCAGAGCAGATGCTGGCTGATCGGATGGAACAGTTTGCTAATTTGGACTCAGCGGAAGAACCAGTTATAAACATGCCGGCATCTCATCGAGGGAGGATGTTCGTCAAATTGCACAGACAGCACATAATCATGCACTGGGAAGAACTGATTGGTGTGCTCAGGACTTCTCAGTAAGTCAAGTGATGAGATACTGTGTCCCTTGTTAGGAATCAAGCCGCTGGAGTCAATACATTTTTTGTCCTAGTTAACATTTGTTAATTGTTAGAAAAATAAATTCCCCTGTACAACCCTCAAAAATCGTCTGGTTAAACAGATACGTCTTCTAAAGTCAAGTTATAAAGTCCACTCAACTTGCTATTTTTGAGTACTGTGGTCCCTTAGGTTGGACTCTGTTCACATTTGCAATGGCTTTCCCATAGGCCTTTCTGTTACGTTTCACCATCAATAGAATGGAAACCACTATGGACCCAACTGCAAGTCAATGAAGTCCATTGAGCACTATTGTTCAACAGGTTATTTATGAGGTGTAAAACACATATATATATATAATATAATAATATATATATATATATATTTATTTTTTTAAATAGTAGTTCTGCCTCTATGTAATGCACTTTCATTAAATTCAATAGATTTCCTGAAGTTACACATCAGATTATTGATGACAGAAAATGCAACTGAGTTACGAGGTGGATCAACTAGCCCACATGTGAGTTGTGGTGTAATCCACATTGAGGAGCCTGTCTAAGGTTCCCCTGACTTTACATTTAAGTACCTGAAAATAATTGGTGACTCTGTTTGTGGGAACTTTATATTGAGCCAAATTGGAAGTGACCTACTTATAGAAACATCACTAAGAAAATGAGAAAGGAAAAAAAGATTTCATCAATCTAGTTCTGAGCCAAACAAAAGGATGGATTTTTAGGTAGGGGCAGAGGTATATTTTAAAGCTCCTGGGCCCCCATCTATCATGTGACATTTCTAATACTTGCATATTCTTATGTGGTATTCAGGTACCAGAGCTCAGATACGACTGCTATCATACGTTTGCATCTCCTATAGCTTCATCACTGGAGAAGAGGAGAAATAGTAGTCGTTCCTATATACTTCTGTATCCACTCTTGGATTTGGCTATAAAAATAACACCATAAAACTTCATCAAAACTCTACATGTGACTACAGCCACACAAAGTCTAACACCACTGTAAAAACTTTGCACATGTTAAACATGTGCATTCTAAATTTAAGAGATGGTCTCATTTAGTTAATTAAGAAACATTAAAAATTTTATGTTCATCTTAAAATTTCAACCAGCAGCCGAAAATTCCTAACTTTTTGTGAGTCGTGTATTTGGAGATGATGGTTATAAGGAAAGGCCCTACACCAGTAATACTGATTTCTGTCTGACAACAGTATTTATGTATGTCATGTAACAGGAATGTCTCCAATTATGAAACTATCTGTGATGAGCGGCTACTTGTTCCAAATATAAAATCAAATCCAAATACTTGACTTTTAAATGAATTCTGTACTTGTCTGCCCAAAGGCTCAGGTCCTTCTCCTACAATTGATTAACATTCCAAAAATAATGAGGTTGTTTGGCTGTCTTGTTTGGAAATGCTACAGAAAAGGGCAATGACCTTACAGTGTCCAGGGTCTAAGACAGAGCAATGTTTGTTTCTTGCTAAATTAACAGCAAAACATCTAGTTGTGCTTTGAAATCAGGTTAGAGTAAGAATCGACCTGAATTTCAGCGATTCAGGTCGGTCAGAATTGAATTTTGATAATCATCAAAAAATCCTATTCCTTACCCAGTGAAACATTTGGGACACATCCAGGGAACATCGGGGGAACTTCAAGGATACGGTTATTGTTAGGGTTACTTTTCGAAACCAAAAAATCCTACCCTTTAAATGTAATTTCTAAATTGTATATCAATAAAATCCATTCAAATACATACATAGGACGACGTGTGTGAATCTTGCCACCGACACAACACTTTTAAATCACTTTAGGAGTGCAGAAGGTGCCAGTATGTATGAAAGTGTCTGAGAGCACTTTATAAATGTGTCCGGTTCTACGCCAAAAGTAGTCTCAGCCGTGCCACTTTGTAATTGCTATGGATCTGTACAACAGTTATCTGTTAAACTTTGGCGCATTGTTTAAGTTTTGCACCAAGCTATGGTGCATTTGTATGCAGGGCTGCCATCAGTCATCTATTAACCGTTTCAGGGCCTCATACAGCCAAATGAAATGGGGCCCCCACCCATTATTAGTTCCTATTTTTTAACATATCAGTGGGCCCCTTTTTGATTAGGGCCCCTGAAAGAAGTACTGCCCGTACTGCCCTATTGGCACCCCTGTTTGTATGATTCTGTCACGACCGCCTCTGCAAACTTGATGCATTCAAGTGTCATGTCTGTTGCAGATTGTGCCAACTTGGGGCGTACAATTGTTCATACATCTATAGCACGGGGCTACGACAGGTTTTTGGCTGCAAAGCACTGCAGAAAAAATACCCGAATAGAATAAACAAACTGCATTAGGAAAGAGATTCTCCCAGAATATCCTGCGATAACGTATCGTAGGGGACTGAGTATTCGTGACTGTGTGAGAAGAATCCATTTTGTTGCTCCACACTGTAAAATTAGTCGGCTAGGAAATAGACCACGAGGCTGTTTCCAATGTGGGAACTGTAAATTTTGTCATCATCTATTAAAATGCAAGGAGTCCACAAGTGCATCAGTGGGTCAGAGTTTCCACATAATGTTTTATAAATTGTCTAACAGTAGGTGTAATATATGTGGCAACTTGCCCATGTCCACTTGATTATGTGGGCAAGATGAAAAGAGAACTAAGAGCCACCTGTATGAAAACTGTTTAGGTCTAAAACTCACTATGGGCAAAAAAAAGTGAGTTTTAGACCTAAACAGTTTTCATACATGTGGCCCAAAATGTGCACCCAAATGGGAGATACAAGACGATAAACATATACACCCAAATCAAATGATATTAGAAATAAGCAGGGCTGGGACGACGGATAGGCGAAGTTATGCGACCGCCAAGTACACCTGGGCAGGAAAAAGGCGCAACTATGGAGTACGCTGGATTTTCCATTGGGGGGGTACTTATTCACTTTGTCCCAGTCCTGGAAATAAGGATAATAGTCATACAGGATTACTCCAATGCAAAGGGATAGATATTATTAAAAAACAACAAGAGGTGGCAACTGAGACCAGATTCTCCAGAAGCAAAAAAATTAAATTAAGCCTTGGGTATGAAATACCGTACAGAACAACCAGATGTAAATTAGGCGTATAGAGGACAAAAAAAGTAAAGACACCCTGTATTTTTGTCCAAATTACCGCACAATCAAGAAGTTAGATTAAGCCTTGTGTATGAAATATCGTACAGAAAAAACAGATGTAAATTAGGTGTATAGAGGACAATAAAGTAAAGACACCCTGTATTTTTGTCCAAATTACCGCACAATCAAGAAGTTAGATTAAGCCTTGTGTATGAAATATCGTACAGAAAAACCAGATGTAGTGCGAATTAACCCACAATTAACGGGTTAAATGAAGCCTTGGGTATTAAATACACTACAGAACAACCAGATGTATATTAGGCATATATGGAACGGAATTACACCCACCCTGGACTTTAGGGAGAATACCCCACAAACTACAAGAAAATAATAACGCTAGTTAAATAAAAAGTGTGCAAATGATACATTCTTGTAATGGTTTTCCACCAGTCGCTGATAAAATGAGTTGTTTTATAATAAGTTCAATATAGTGCGGCAGCAGCAGCGAGATGCTTATGCCAGGACACACAGTGATAAGTGTGAGGAGCGAGCATGGCGTCCGTATTTATAGTGCGGTGACGTCACAGAATCCCGCCGGTCTCTGATTGGCTTCATCTCTGCACATGTCATGCAGGCTATGCCCTTCTTCCTCCCAGAGTGCTTTGCCCCATGTAACGCCATGTGCTCGCAGCCATTTTATCAATCAAAAGCACACTTCGTTCACCCGAAGTACCCCAAACTTCGACTTCGCTCAGAACCGAAGTTTTCCTGAAATTCTACACGAATTCCACTTCGTTAGAATCGATTCGCCCATCTGTACTGAGGGGGCCTATAGGAGTTGCATAGTTGGCCTCTAAATCCACCATTGCTTATTACTCTCAAAATTATATTAAAAATATGTTATGACTGCCATATTTATGACTTTTATGGCCTGCTGATTTTCAGAAGAGTACTCCTGAATATAAAGTAGGGCTCCTCACATAGGGCGCTGTGTCTTTGATAGATCAATATTTACAGCTGCATGAGAGCAAATACAGTTTGTTACTATGGATAAGCAAAAATAAAATATTCCTCCACAAATTATTTTTGCAAGTGATCATTTTGTATGATTGGGACTCCCCGCGGCTGCTGGTTCTGCACAGATTTACATCTCTTCACTCTCTAAATCAGTAGTTCCCAGCTGAGTGTAAATTAGCTGTGCGGTAAGAGATAGACTCTGGCAAATTTATCACGCACCCTTGGTTTGCTGAAGATGACTAAAGACTTTGGACGACATGTATGTACGGGGCTGCGTCAGTATTCTGGTGTCCTTTCAGCCCAAAAACTGGCGCAACCCTGTTCTGTAGGTGTAGGAGAAGGCGCACTCCAAAAGTAGGTGTGTTTTGCGCCCAAGATATGGGGGTGTTCTGGGGGCGCTGCACCACAACCGTATGATTCTACACATTTTTGACTAGAGGATGCCAAAACTGGGCAGACCAAGTTACAAGTGGTTTGCCTGAGCCCGAGATGCCGTAGTGGAACTAGAATGCGCCAAATCTATGGACGAGAACCGGTTCATATATTCTGACGCATTCTACACTTCTTTAAAGCTATTTAGAACTGGTCTCTATGCGCCAAGATCCTACATGTTGCCCTATATATTTCTGTGTTGTGTTCATTACAAACTAATGGAAAGTGCCATCTTAATATTAGTCCTTCCCACAGAGCATGTGTGTCCATATCTTGCACTGATGAGGCCTGAAAAGCCAAAATAGACATAGACAATTTGGAAATAAGGCTCTGTGCTTACAGGTTATACGCAAATTTGCAATTTTTCTTTCAAATTTGTTATGCTTGAAATCAAACTGAAGTGAATTTGCAAATAGACTTAAAGGGGTTGTCTTACTACAAAGAATAGCTTTCAACATATTGGGAACACTAAATGAAGACGTTTTCCAAATATATTGCTTTGTTCATATTTTTTTGTTAAGGAGATACAAGTAATTTGATCACCTTCTGAGGGCTTTCTAGTTTCCCAAGTGACCGACCTCCATCTCCCCTGCTGTTTGTTCTATCTGATAGCAGGAAGTGACATCATCACACAGACAAAAGACAGTAATTACTCTACTGTTTACATTAGCTCAGAAGCTTCTCCAGACCGCAGAGAAGGTAATTTATTTAATCTAAACTAAAACATAGAAGTCTGAATACACGGAGCTCATATGCTAATTACAGACAGCTTGACCAGGAAGTGACAGAGTAAAGCAGCATTATTTCATTCATGCATGCTATGAAATTTTGAGATGAGACAACCTCTTTAAAGGGACACAGCCAATGATGGGTTTTTTTACATATTAACAAGCAAGATACGAATATTACACAGATATTTTGTTGGGTTTTTTTTTATAACTTTTTAAAGTTCTCCTATGTACATGACTTCCTGGTTTGTCTCTCTGACATCCTCTCTGTGAGCTCTGGGAGCAGCAGTGAGAGCAATGCTTAATGGTTCTTTTCTAAGCCAACCATGGCCTGAGCGGTATGAGTATTATCAGCAAGACGTGAAGGAAGCTGGGAACTCCCGCAGTGCAGAAAAAAATTAATCCATGATTTTTTTATGTATTGCTCTTGTCATTGCCCTGTCAGTCTAATTCTATCTATCCCTGTCCAGAGAACAATGGAGCGATCAATATGTCATCACCTACTAATTGTAATGAGACAACCGAGAGATAAGCAGCAGCTGCAGTAAAGTGAAATTCATCTGCCCTGCCATTTTTGGAGTTTTATCTCTTTACTATCACAATTAGGAAAGAGGAATATATTTATGAGCCACTCATTGCCTCCCACCCAGCCAGCCAGTAGCACTCTGCTCTGCACGGATGAGGGGCAAAACCCCAAAACAGCTGTATGGAAATGGTTGATACTGGCCTGGCTAATATCCCTTTGGCTTTTTAAACGCTCAGTGGGTCAGAAGTATATCGAGGATTTGTTACATCCAATAGAGGGCACTCGAGCTTCTCAGCTCCTTTCCCATAATGCCTTGTGACTATCACAACTAAGAAGAGCAATATTTTATGTGCATTTTTAATTTTATAAGGCTGCCAGAATAAAGAAATACTGCCAAAAATTGTAAAAAAAAAAAAAAAAATGTTTTATCAAAAATACTTATTTCTGATGGAAGTGAAATCTAAAATTTTGTGTTTACAGCAGCTATGCGGCCTATGGGTCTCTGGGGTTACTGACGAGAGATAACCCCTGAGTTTAGTCTGAATCTGTAAGGATCTATTAGTCCGCTCCACCTGTCCCTTGTTCAGTGACTGCATGAGTGTAGGATAATAGTACATACAGGAATTGCCTGTAGTCAGCTACCATGGCGACACATCAGTCTGCAGTAGCGCTGTATACATGTAATGGATGGCATTGCAGCAATAAATACAATAGTCTCATATGCCCTTTAAAAGCCATGTGTCAGCTATATACATACTGTCCAACCATATGAAATGCATAGTAGGTACACTATCGTGATTCTATATTAAGGTGATGGACTTGCCATGGCTAATACATCCACCGAAGGGAGGATATTGAGCATTCAGAATAGACACTATTACTTCCTAAGGCACACAGAGGTGAGTTGGCGCTGATGCCATAATGTTGGAAAAATCTGGATGCAAACTTTATGAAGTCTCATATTTAGAACATTTTGATTAGATCACAAAATGGGTTAAAAAAATTGACATTTTGCTTCCTCTTCAGCCAAGGGAATCTCAACCATAAAAGCAGCTCGCTGGCCACTTGAAGATCCACTCTGACTTTGTTCCATCCTCTTTGCTTCAAGTTGGCGAGAACCATTTCAACTCCCACCTCCCCCTTTTAGAAGAATAAAACTAGTAAACAAGAAGATAGATGTGATGACCTAGAGGAGCAGTGGGGAGGATGGGGGTTGTTGTTCTTATGTCACAGTGGCCTTTCCTACACACAACACTCCCTATTTTCCCTGGGACCAACACACTGAAAATGTAGGGGAAATGTAGGAGGTGGCGTTGAAGTTCCTCTTTAAATATTTCCCTTGAGACATACAAAATTACAGAGGAGCCCACTTCCGAAGTTGTTAAACTGAGGTGTCCATGATGTTGCGCAGCAAAAAAAAGACACGAGACATAATAGAGTTCATATAAGCACAGCAGCTCTTTACTTCAAGTGAGGTGTTAAACCTGCACATAGTCTTCTTAGCAGATTCCATATAACAAAATTTTTTTAAAAGCCGCAGCAAGTAACACGGTAAAACAGTGGGCCCCATCGCTGAATTTCTGGGAGGGGATAATGGGAAAGGGGATAGATTTGAACGGGGGCCAGTGGCTGTTACTCAGACTCTGAAGAAAAAAAAATTTTACTTTTTCCTCAGGCATTTTCCGCTTTTTTCCCGGGCCCAAACCGAAAGCTGACGGTGCCCCCTTTTACCTCTGATTCCCCGCTCTTTTTTGATCAGGACAAAATTTAAAAAGCATTGTCTTGGACGGATAAAGTTCGGGCGAACCAAGGCAGAAACATGAACAACCGAACCTGAAAACCCCTGGTGGAACATCGTAAATTTCCCTGGTAGAATTTCCTGGAAAGCCCGTGGAGAACTCCTTAAAAACCCACAATGGTCAATTTAATAGACTTTCCCCACCCTCTTTAAATTATAATATAAATATAAATAAATATAAATATATTTAAATTAAAATATATATATATATTATATATACATATTAAAATTATAAAAAATATAAAAATAATAAAAAAACACAACCAAAAATTCTTACAAATTGTGCTCACATAAAAACATGAGTTAACCAATAGATCACTTTCTGATTATTATTATTATTTATTATTATTATTTTTATTAATTTTTTTATTAATAATTTTAATTTTTATTCCAGGTGCCGAAAAACAAGGGGGGGTTATATAAAAATTTAGGTCAAAAAGAAAAATTTGAAAAACAAAAAACAAAAAACTTTACAAAAAAAGTCCCCGCCCTCAAAGGTTACAGTCTTTAAAGGGTTTGTCTCACCTTAAAATTTAAAAAACCCCAGAAAAATTAACCCCCCCCCTTCTTTTCCCCTGTTTCTATAGCTTTTTACCACTAACTCTCTTTTTAGTTTGACCGTTAACAGCGAAAATGACTACTGGAGGGTTTAAAAAACAGAGGCACAAAGGGCCCCTACAAATCCTAAATTATAACGCCAAAACTTAGGTGTACAAAAAGTTTTGTGCAGATATAAGATCACCGGGATGACTCACCAGGGTTAACTAATAGCGCAGTTTTGGAACAATCAGATAAGAAGACAGGGGAGATGGTCATTGGGCTCCATTTAAAAGAGATGAAAAGGAGCTAGAGAATGAAAAGACGACAAAAAAACTTATAAGGGGAAGGAGCATCTTCGTTTGAGGAGAGGTTTTTTATTATTATTTTTATTATTATTATTATTATTTTTTTTAGTAAATTAAATTTGTTTATCTTAAAAAAAAGACCTTCGGGGGAAATGATTAATTTATATAAACTTAAAAAGGTCCCTAAAAAAAAGTAGGGGGAAAAATTTTCATGTAAAGCCCCTCAAAAGACAAAGGGACTTTTCCTTTCGCGGAAAAAAAGATTCAATCTCCAAGGAGAAAAGGTTTCATCCTGAAAAAACTTAAATCTAAGAGCTGGTAAAGCGGAAACAGGTGGGGGTTTTAAAAGAAAGGCTTAGAAAACCCTACCTGAAACTAAAGAATTTTAATGCGTAGCCCTAAAAAATTCGGGATCCTGCGGGTGGGGCCTGGGGTCGGAGCGGGTCCCCTGGGAGCGATGGTTCTTGCCTTGGGGGTTTTCAGGGCATTCACCATGGGGAGGGGGGTTAAAATCCTTTTCCCCCCCCTTCAACCACATTTTTCCCCCCCCTTGATTAACTTGATGGACAGTGTCTTTTTCAACCGTACTAACTACAGATGAAAAGTAAGTTTGACCTGATTCACGGCTTTTTGTGTTATCTCTCTGATCTGTAAAAAAAGGGCCCTTTGAAAAGGATTGAAAAAGTTGAGAAAAAACACTCTTGCGTATATCACAGTGTAATACTGTTCTGTTTATTCAGCCACACTGTAGCAACATGTAACCAATCTTTTTTAACAATGATAAAAAAAATTTTTTTATCTTTTGAAAGAGCAAAAATCAAAAAGCAATGTATTTTTAATAGCCTTCTTTTCCCTTTCCCTAATGTTAAAAGCAAATCTTGTAGAGAAAACCCCTTAAAAGAAAATGATCGCTTCTTTATTTGGGCTTTTTTTTGAAGTTTGATTCTCTCATTTCCTGAAACCAGGGGGTTCTTCCCCCCCCCACTGGGGTTTTTTAACTGGGGGGGATACACACCCCCCCTTTCACGAAAACTCCTCCCAGTCAGTTGCTCCCCCCCCCCCCCTCCACATGCACTGCCTCCCCCATGCTTTTATTTTGTAAGACGTTTACATACCCAGTCTTCTAAAGTAGCACCCTTCAAAAAATCAGAGCACTGAGTTTTTCTCCGTCCAGCGGGAGGTTTGTTACTTTAAAATCCCAGTCTTCTAGGACCATCCAGGCACAGATCCTTCTCCCTTCTTTTTGGTACAAAAGGACAATTCTGCTGTTTTCTGATTGTAGAAGCACTGCAGTGTCAATGGGGAGCGGGTGGCTGTATAGAGTTAAATTGTTGTGGCCCCTTTTTCTGAGGGGAGAGAGGGGGAATGCGCGCTCCCGTAATATGACCGGGGGGGGGGGGGGCCCAGACGATGAAAATTATAGCCCCGTCAGCCAATGAAAGAAAGGAGGAGAAATATGCCCGGGCACTGGGGA
This sequence comes from Phyllomedusa bahiana, assembly GCA_025379985.1. NCBI lineage: Eukaryota > Metazoa > Chordata > Amphibia > Anura > Hylidae > Phyllomedusa > Phyllomedusa bahiana. The sequence continues at coordinate 34,117 of JAODAL010026913.1, forward strand.
ACTGTGCTTAAGAAAACGAAGATAAAGGATCCTGTAAAAACAAGACAGCTTTGTAAGACATCCAATTGCAAAGTTGTTTGTTTTCTTTTGCCCCCTTATTCTGAAGATCATTTAATGAAATGATACAACCCCTTTAAGCTTTACCAGAGTCGTTGAGCGCCGAACAATTGCCCAATTCTACGGCCACCCACAAATTAACTTCAAGAACTGACTGGTCACTTGCTGCCTGATCTATCCTCCCCGCACAGGCGGCATTGCCGTCAGGTAATCAATGGTTTTCACTTCCCCTTCCTGTGGTTGTAATGTTATGGCTGATCGGCGTATACCGTGATGTACGTGCGGTGATGTAGCACTTCGCTTACAGTCATAATTTGATGATCATCAGTATAAGAGGACTTTTGGGAGCCACATATTTTTTTTAACGCACAAACGCCTCCCCTTGAAACTCAATAGGTAGCGTATGCGAGAGAAGAGAGAAAGTGTCCTCACCTCATAAATATTGCAAGTTCTAAACCCCCCCAAGTAGATATTGATGATATATTGATATTTTCCGGATCCCTATATAAATTAATGAGGCTATGTCACGGGTTCCCTGAAGGGACCAAGGTGATTTGTGAGTCTACAGCTTCCTCAATCTGCTATCTTCCCCAGGCTGTACATTATCACGAATAACAAATGGCATCTATATGCCGCTCTCATTAACATGCATTAGGCACATGAAAAAAAAACAATACTTCTGACTAACGCATTCTGCTTTATTAGGATCCATACAATGAAATCTTTACAAGGCGGTTCTCATCTAATGAATTGGAGCAATTTTTCCCCCCCGTCCCGGGCGGCAAGGGTTTACATTAAATCCTGGGGGGATCATAACTCAGGACGGACTAAGTTTAATGCAATGTTGTCCTGGTGACTCTATCCCTCCTAACCCTGAAGCATACCTGCATTTGGCGGTGTAAAATGTTTTTGTAGTGTTGCACTTCTGATTCGGGTCAGTGACAAATTTGGCCCAAATCTATTCGGTAGGAGCAAATTCAATTTTGCCAAAAGTGTCAACCCCAACATAAATTTTGGGGTTAATTAAAGAGTTTTTTTCTTAGGGGTTTACGAGTCTGCTCTTCATGCCAGCTTTAGGCTTTTACTTCCCGTTTATTGGGGTGGTTCTATATCTTAGGGTTTTTTCCTGTTCAGGCTTTTGGGGTTTCTACATTTCAGGCTTTCACTTCCTCCAGGGTGGGGTGGTTCTACATCTTTAGGGTTTCACTTCCTGCTCAGGCTGTGGGGGGTTTTTACATCTTCAGGCTTTTATTTCTTGTTCAGGTGTGGTGTTTTCTACAGCTTTTAGGGGTTTTACTCCCGTTTTTGGCTGTGGGGGTTTCTACACTTTAGGGTTTCACTTCCGTTTTGGTGTGGGGTTCAAATACTTTGGCTTTAACTTCCTGTTCAGCTTGGGTGATTCTACATCTTTAGGGTTTTACTTCCTTTTCAGGTGTGGGGGGGTTTAACAGTTCTGTATTCCTTCCTTTTGGCGTGGGTGGTTCTACATCTTCAGGCTTTTACTTCTTGTGCGGGCTGTGGGTGTTTCTACAGCTTCAGGCTTTCACTTCCTGTTCAGGCTGTGGGTGGTTCTACTTTTTCAGGCTTTTACTTCCTGTTAGGGTGTGGGGGGTTTCTACAGCTTAGGCTTTACTTACTGTTCAGGGTGTGGGTGGTTTTACAACTTTGGTTTTACTTTTTTGTTCAGGCTGTGGGGGGTTTTTACAGGTAGAGTTGGTTTAAGGGGGTCCTGTTGATTTTTAAGGGGCCCCCAGGTGGGGTTTTTAATTTGGGGGCCCACTCAATAGCTACTGTAAATGACTGTACACATCCCCTATACTTTGTCTCTTGCTTTTTGCCTCTCTTTCTATGCTTTGCTGACTCCACTGAAGATTTATACACAGTTGATAAATAACTGCCATGCTCGTCACCCTTCCCGTTCCCCCGTGGGCGGGTTTCTGCAGCTTTAGTTCCCCCTTCCTGTTTTAGACTGTGGGAGGGTTTTGCAGCTTCATTCCCCCTTCTTGTTCAGGCGTGGGTGGTTCTACAGCTTCAGGCTCGTACTTCCCCTTTAGACTGTGGGTGGTTCTACACTTCAGGCTCGAAAATTTCCCCTTCGACTGTGGTGGTTTCGCTTCAGGGTCACACTTCCCCTTAAAACTGTGGGGGTTCTACGTTCGGTTCACTTGATAAGGTTTTTACATTAAATCTTGGATCCGTTTTCAATTGTTTTTTCAGCGGTTTCAGAAAGTGAAAAATGTTGACAAAATGAATGAAAACGTGTGCAGTGGAGACATAGGCTTAGGGTGCTGTCACACGGAGTGTTTTGGGTGCATTTTTTGATGTATTGTTTTCTTTTTTTTTTTTTAATTAATGCAGTGCATTTCTGTGAAAAAACCCCACCCAAAACGCTCCATGTGGACGCCCCAAAGATTTTCCCATGGGATTTTGTTTTTTTTTTCCAGTTACGAACACTTTTGTCTGGGTTTGAAGGTTAAAACCCTTCCCCCCTTTTTACTCACATGTTCAGTTTTGCCCCAGAATCGGCGGGGGAATGAAAAATGTTTTAAGTTTTTTAGAAAAGCCGATCAAAAACGTTTTCCCGAAAATCGTGCAATGTGAACTACTGCACAGATTTTCTATTAAAATCCATGTAAAAGGTTGACACTCGGTTCAAATCCAGAAACCGTCTGTGCACACGGCTGTTTTTACGGAGCTGAAAATCTCTCTTCCAAATCAGCAGGGAATCCACGGCAAAAATCTGCCCCAGTATACGTGCTTATTTGGTGATTTAGGGCGACATGTATGAACGGGATTTGTGTTTGATTTTTGACTTATCCCCGCCTCACCGGCCCGTTCCCCTTCGGAACCAAAAATGCGATGTTTTGGGCAGCCTTCGCACTTTTCGGGTGCCCAACATGATGGGCTGCAATGGCCGCGGGGCGCATGTTGGGGGTTTTTGGGGGGGGAGCGGGGACATTCAAATTCCCAGGGAGATGATCGCGGTCGGGAAATGCGGGGGCATTGCGCCTCGTTAGCTCCCACAGGCAGACCTGGTTTATTCTGGTCTAAATCCCGGCGGAGGCGAAGGAAGCGAGAACGTAACAAGAGAAAATAGAAGAAGATCGCAACAGAAATCTCGGGGCTCAGCCCTGCGCAGGGTTTTTGATTCCAAAAAAACGCTTTATTAGGTGTAAAACATTTATCAAAAAAGACTCAAAACCCTTAAAAAAAAAAAAAAAAATAAAAACAATTCCAAAAATCTAAACGGCGCTACATCAGGAATTAAAGGGTCTTGGAAATTGCCGGGAATTTCAGTAATTCAAATCTAAAGCTATTTCATTGTCGGCAGAAACCAGCCAATCAAGTAGGAGCGACAGTGACCCATTAAAACCTATGGAGAAGTATTGACCGATCAAATTCAAAGGCGGGACATTTCAAAATACAGTAAAAATGCAGAAAAGAGCTGATTGGTTGAGCTAGCGGGGCTTGGCATACCTGCCAATCAGAGCGCGAGCTACTTGTCCCATTATTGTCTATGGAGAGATCGGGGCAATGAAATCTCGACTCTCATCTCTGTGCGGCATGAAGTATGATTAAAAAAATTCGTTTTTATTAGGTGTAAAATATTATCTGTAAAAGAGCTGAAACCTTCATAAACATAAATCAATCAAATCCTAACACGCGTTTTTCGCCGAGACCGGCGCTACAATCAGAATTGGATAAAGAGAATGCCGGAAATACAAGTAATTCAATTATTGTTATTAAGCTATTCTCATTGTCGGCAAAAACCACAATCAGAAAGGAGCGAGAGTGAACCATTATAAGCTATGGAGAAGTATGACCAATCAAATCAAAGGCGGGACAGTTCAAATACAGTAAAAAGGCAGAAAAGAGCTGATTGGTTGAGCCCAGCGCAGATATGAATCCCCCAATCATATGTAGTGCGTCTATTTTGAATGGAGAAAGAAGGCGCATAGAAGAGCGCCCTAAAGTTATTACGTACTATGGGAAATATTCTAGGACTGTGATTGTTGGGGAAGAGGGCTCGTCCTGCTTAGCCAATCAGCTGCTGAGCTACCTTCTCATAGAGTTCTATGGGGAAAAGAAATGCAGAGCGAGCTCTGTTTGTGATTGGCTAAGTTAAAAGAGGCGCGATTCCGAAACCGCGTTAATATTCACACGGCGTGGCTTCGGGGCCGCGGCCCTGCCGCACGTGTTTGAGAACTCTCCTGTCAATTCTTGACAGGGAGTCCTCAGGGCGGCGGCTGCGCGGTGTTGCCGCGGGTGTCGCCGCGGGCATCGCCGCGGCTGGTGCGCGGCTGGCGGCGCTGTTTGCCCCCTGCCTACTAATTTGCATGGGGGCAAACTCTCGCCGCAAGCCGCGCTCCAAACCACGCCCCACTTGCGGCGCGACCACGCCCAGCGCCGCGCCCGCGCCGCAAACCCGCGTCAGGAGACGCGAGTTTGCTGCGAGGTTAGGACGAGGTCTGGCCATGGGAACCGCGGCGAAAGCTGCGGCCGAACCCGCGGCCAAACCCGTCGTGTGAACGAGGCCTTGAAGGGCTCTATATATACAGGTGTGCAGTGTGAATGTGGCTTATCAGTTGTAGTGGACCTGGCAGAGAATAAGCACAGATGCACAGCAGCTTTGGTTTCTTGGCAGGCTTTACTCACAGCTCTTACCTTCACAAAGTCAAATGATAGTTTGCACACACTGCAGTGCAGTTTCAGACAGAATATTGCTTTTGGAGGAGCGCACTTCTTTGGTCTCACTTCTGACATCAAAGTTTAGAAATCCCCTGGGAATTGCAGATCCGGAGCCTCATGTATGAAAACTGTCTGGCGGTAAGACTGTCTTTGTTGCCCATAGCAACCAATCAGAGCTCATAGCAACCAATCAGAGCTCATAGCGACCAATTAGAGCCCATAGCAACCACTCAGAGCTCAAAGCAACCATTCAGAGCCCATAGCAACCAATCAGAACTCATAGCGACCAATTAGAGCTCATAGTGACCAATCAGAGCTCACAGCAACTAATCAGAGCTCATAGCAACAAATCAGAGCTCATAGCAACAAATCAGAGCTCATAGTGACCAATCAGGGCTCATAACAATCAATCAAAGCTCATAGCAACCAATCGGAGCCAATAGCAACCAATCAGAGCTCATAGCAACCAAAGCTCATAGAAACCAATCTGAGGTCAGACCAACCAATCAGATCCCATAGCAACCAATCAAAGCTCATAGTGACCAATCAAAGCCCATGACAACAAATCAAAGCTCATAGCAACCAATCAGAGCCCATAGCAACCAATCAGAGCCCATAGCAACCAATCAGAGCCCATAGCAACCAATCAGAGTTCATCTTTAATTTTATATAGTGCTCTGGAGAGATGAAAGCTGAGCTCTAATTAGTTACTATAGGCTCTGATTGGTTGATATAGGCAACAAAGACAGTCTTCAATATAGACAGTTTTCATACATGTCCCCCTATATAGCTATTTGTATTATGGGGATTTATGCCAGAATGCAGAACATTTCTCACTTACCTCTTCATTGGTTCCAGATTCCCATTTGATATAATGAGGCAATTAGTTGTCCCCAATGGGCTCTGTTCACACATTATGTTTTTCTCTTGCTAGTTTACAGCCGCAGCCACATGTTTTATGATATTGAATTGGATTTTAAAAAAATCCTATCGTGCACGGCAGCTCTAGGTGATGCGCTCACTAGGATATGCAGCTCAGCTCCCGGCATCTATGTGGCATTTCCTTGGCAAACACACTTATTATGTTATAATATCGAAAACAGCTTCCCATGAATAAAGAATATATCTGTGCAACGACTTCTGCTATTTAAAGGCAGGACAGAGAAAGATGAGAAGGGGTTGTCCAGCAGAAGAGAATTGATCTAAAAATGTGGCCAGGGTAGGGGAAACAAATATTAATACTTACATCCTGATCCCCCTCCACCACCGCCGCTCCGGTCATCCGCTCCTCTTCACTTACGGGTTCTTATCCTGAAATACAGAAAAGACTCTTCACTGTGTGTTCAGTTTTGGTCTCTGTGTTTTCCCCATCCTGGCCCCAATATATATATATATATATATATATATATATATTGGGGGGACTAGCGGTCACAGAGGTAGGCACAAACGGGATGGTTGCAACCAAAAATATAGGGTTTTATTTTTGAAGCAAAAAAAAAAAACAGCAAAACAAACAGGCAGTCTTATGTCATAGGCTTACGTCAGCCGTTAAACATGCAGCACAAAACATAATAGACATTTCCAGCATCAAAAAGGCACACAGGTTATACTCCACCGTGTGGCAGGTACAGTCTCTGGAAAGCAGACCTCCTCGTCAGTTCAGTGGTCTGTAGCGGCTCCTCCTGCTCAGCACCGTCTAGAAAATGACTCCTGATACCAATCAGTCCCAGGTTAACCTCTCCCCCCTTTCTTTTCCCCTCACAGGTTTTAAAAGGCCTAGGGAAAGGGGGAAAAAAGCCGGACGGGGGGTAAACGGCCTCCCACCCACGTTTACAGCCGTTCAAAAAAAGCACCCAAAAAAGTTTTCACAGCAGCTAAAAATCTACACAAACATAAGTAACCTAGGGTTTAAATTTTTAATACTGCGGGCTTTTCCCCCCCAAAGGGCCCGGGTTCCTTGGTGGCCCACTATGCATTTAAACTTGCTCCTTTCCCTTCTGTTTTTGGAAAGACCGGGCTGTCCCACGGCCCGGGCCCTCTTACATCCCTGGAACTTCCCTACTTTTTGCAGCAAAAACCTAGGGACTTTCCCTTTCCATCCACAAATTTTTTCCGCTAGTTTTTACACATCCCCCCCCTCTCCCCAAGGCCGGGGGACTGGCACTTGAACCCCCCAAAACATGAGCCTTGACAAGGCGTCACATTTAATGCTTTTTTCCCCCCCCTGTGTTCTACCCCAAAATTTTTAAAAACCGCAGTCCCAGGAACCATCTTGAAACCCTTGCTTTATTCCCCTTTTTCGGTACATCCCCCTGAAACGGGCATATCTGTCACCAACCGAATTTTCCCCCCCTGCCAATAGACCGCAAAGACCCAAACCCACTTTATGGGCCAGACACCCCCTTTGTTAGGTCGGTAAAGCGGGGCGCAACTGAAGCGAATTCCCGCACGAACCGGGGAAAAGTAGCCGACTATCCCCAGGAACGCTCTCCCTCCTTTTTTTGTCGGGGGTTGTGCCCCCTCTGAATTGCCTCTACTTTTTTATTTGGGGTCTTTTGTTTTGGCCCCTTTTACCCCCCAAATTTTAAAAAAAAACCCCAAAAAAGTATGGGCCCTTCTTCACCCAAGGGCCTTTTTTCCCAAGGGTTAGCTGAAACCCTCCCTCCCTTAGTGAGCGGGTTACTGCCTGTATTTTGCTGAGATGGAACTCCCAGTCAGTACGAAAATAACAATTTAAATCTAGATGGGCCGATGCGAACCCTGGTAAGGGGGGTTTTTAAAATTTTTTACCCCTTTTCCCTCTGAAATTTCGCTGGTGGCCCCTGAAACCCGAAAGGCATCCGGGTTTTTAGGGGAACACCCCCTCTAAAGGGGAAAAGAAGGCATTTTCTCTTGGCCTCTTTTTAACGGGGGGAATTTTTCCAGAAAACCCTTTAGTAAGGCCCCAGTGTTTTTTTAAAGTCCCTTTGGCTGCCCCAGTCTCTAAATCAGTTCTTTCCACCCGGCCATGGGATAGGAATCCCACTTAGATACCTTTTTTTGATTTGGGCCGGAAATCGGTGCAGAACCGCCAAGTCCCTTTTGGGGGGCCTTGGGCACCAACAAAATTTGGGGCTAGACCCCCCCTTTTTGGACTTTTCAATGACCCCCAGGGCCAACATGCGCCTTACTTCCTGAAGACCGCCTGTTCCGAGTTTCCCCCCCCCTGGTTTCGTAGGGTTTGACGTGAATTTTTACCCCGGGTTTTGTACTATCCATGCGTCCCAAACATTTGGGGGCCTGGAAGGTCAGTGAAGATGTCCCTTTTACCTGAAAACAACCCCCAAAACCCTCCGGTCTTTGATTTTGGACAGGGCCCCCCTATGACCCCCCTTTCCTAATATTTTGACTGTGTTTTCCATTTGGCTGTCAGGGCCCACTACAAGGGCCTCTCTATCCTCCCCGGGCTTTATTAAATTTATGTGGTATATTGAAAAGGTTTTCTCTTCCCTGGCTGATTATTTTAAAATTTTAAACCTCCCCAACTCTCTCTCCCATTCAAAAGGCCCCCTCCCTTTTTGCCAGAACTTTACTCCGACCGTGGGAACCAGGACCAAAAAGGCGGTCCCCGGGTTTTAAACTGCCAAAACCCTAGCCCCCCTTTTTTAAATACCCGACCGGTGACCCCCTTTTCCCTCCGAGTGCTCCTTCACCAGGGGGCATTATTTCGCGAAAAGATCCTGCATCGGGGCGAGGGTTTTTCTACAAACATTTTTAAAGGGGGGTACCCCTAAACTTCCCATGTCCCCTTGGGGATGTCCAGCATGCCCCAGGGGGGTCCCCCCATAAAACCCAATTTCAAAGGGGGAAACCCCGGGGAAGGTTTGGGGAACCTCCCCTGAGGAAATAGCAGGTTTGGCACAAACAATCCCAGTCCCTCCCACCCTTTTTTTCCCCAACCTTTCCCCACCCCCTTCAGGGTTTATTAAATTTTTGACTAACCCGTCATTTTGAGGATGATACCCCCGAGGTCCTCATTTTTTAAAATGGAAAAATTTTCTACAAAAGGCCTTCATTACCCTAACATAAGGGGTTTCCCTGGTCTGTTGGGAATTTTTTTTGGCAAACCCGTTCTTGAAAGCCCCAAATTAACTCTCCTTCCAATCCCCCTTTCGAGGACATTTTCTTAGGGGAAGGGGCCTCGGGATCCCTGTAGCATAATCAAGAATACTAGAAGGGTACTGGGGGCCCCCGAGCGGGACTTGACAAAGGGGCCCTACAGAACCATACGATTCGTTCAAAAGGGCATTCGATAATGGGGGGGAACAAAAGGGGCCCCCTAAAAATGGGACATGGGAGGGGTTGCTGGCACGGGGGCGGGATTACAGAAATTGTAATCTTTTTGATAAACCCCCCTTCCGTAAAACCTTTTAAAAATACACCCCTTTTTGTTTTTTTTTCCCCCGCCCCCAAGTGCCCCCCTACCCACATGACTGTGAGCCATACCAGTACCATCCTCCATAAGAACGGGCCCCAAACATTGTTCCAAAATTTTTCCCCTCTTATCTTTTACAACCCGAAACACAAATCTTTCTGTACACAAAATGCGGAAATTTTTTCCCCGGCTCCGCTCTTGGGGAAAACCTCATTTAGTACCGGGAAACCTTTGGCCCCATCATTCTTTGGGGTGGGGTCTCGCAACTGAGCCGGCCAAATTCTCACATGAAAACCCCCAGGCCCGGGTATTTTTTTTCCAGAGGCAGACAACTTTTCCCCGCCTCCTGCCAATACCGCAAACCCCCGGGAATTTATGACAATATCAGTGGTCCACCCCTATTTGCATCATATTGTAAATCCTCCGCTGGGGGAAATGGACGGGGGGTTTGGGGGCCCAGGGCCCCCCCAGCGTCCCCGGGGGGTTTTTGACCAATTTCCCAAAACAGGGGGAATCCCTTCCCAGGATTGGGGGATGTAGAAAATTTGGGTTATGATCCCCCCCTCATGGCTCAAAGTCCCGCAAACAGTTCAATATCACTGTCCCCAAGGGGGGTAGGTTTCGTGCCCCCATGAATGCAGACCCCCCCCCACCCTTTTTTTCCGGGGATAACCAGGTCATGGGGAAGGGGCACTCGAAAAGGGGGTAACTGGGCCCGCCAGATCCAACAGGGCCACCACACTGACCCCATTAAACCTGGACAGGGCATTTTTGGGGGCCTGGGTCTGGCAGGGGGCAAAGCACCAGGGGGGGTGACCCAAACTTGGAGGGGCAACGGGTTTGGACCACACTCCATAGGCCCCCCCCCTGCGGGGGAACAGTGTGCTGAAATATCCCCCAAATTTGGGTTGGGCACTTTTTCCAAACAGCGCACTTCTGCTGGGCCCCCGGGGGGTTTTTTTAAAGGGGGAAAGTCCCTTCCCTCTGGTCCCCCCAAACCTCTCTCTTCTGGGTGGACCCCCCCGACTCGGTCTCCACCCCAGGGGTTCCCCGGTCTTTCGGGGGAAAGAAAGCTTTGCCCGTTGGGGCCCCCAGATGGGACTCTGCAGGGTGTACCGCTCCACGGGGGCAATCAGCTGGTCCACGTTTTTGGGGTCCCCCTGGGAAAAACCCAACGACAGCTCTCGGTAGTCCACTTGCGTACGGCCCCTGACGATCCGGTCTACGATGGGGGATGGACTCAGCACCTCATTTTGGGCAGCCATTTTGCCAAAAGGGTTTGTAGAAGATCAAACACGGGAGCGAGGGGGCTTATTTTCCCTAAAACCGCCCAATCAGGGACTCTGCAGCCCGAAACCGCTAGGGGGGACTCCAGCCTGCCATAACCCTTCTCCCTTTAAAGGGAGGTAAATATCCTTGGCTTGCCCTGGTGGAGGTCAAATGGGCCTTCGGGCGGCTCCCCATAAAAATAGGGCCCGAACTTTCCATCCCCCGGGCACCCGGAGTTTTTTTCTCTTTCCGCCACCCTCTAAAACCTGCCAGAAACCCCCCTACGTAAACCCAATCGGGGTTTCATCTTCTGCAGGGCCCCTTGGAAACTGCCTTTTCCCTGGCCGCCCCTGAAACATCCCCCGCCCCTCTGGGTAAAAAAAAAGACCTGAGGCTCCCAATCTGCTCCAGCAACAGACGGTTCGTTTCTTGCGGGTTTGGGGCTTTGGGCCTCACCAGGGCTTCATATTTTTTCCCCCCAATTGCTGTGGATTTGGTTGGGCGGGAATTTTAGCAGCCTTCACCCCGGGCAAAATTCACAAAAAAAAGTATATAAAGTCCCAAAAAGTGTGCTGCTGTTACCCTTAGCAAACCCTGCCCATAGCAACCCCCCACCATATGGGGGGGACAGCGGTCACAGAGGTAGGCACAAACGGGATGGTTCAACCAAAAAAAATAGGTTTTAAATTTTTTAAGCAAAAAAAAAAAACAGCAAAACAAACAGCAGTCTTTTGTCATAGGCTTACGTCCGCCTTTAAAAAATGCAGCACCCAAAAAATAAAAGACATTTCCAGCCCTCAAAAAGGCACATAGGTTTTTACCCACCGTGTGGCAGGTACATCTCTTTGGAAAACAAAAACCTCCTCGGGCAAGTTTTTGGTCCCCGTAGCAAAAGGGCCCCTTTCCCGCTCAGCACCTCTAGAAAATTTCTCCATACCAATCATCCCAGGTTTTCTTTTCTCACCTGGTCCCTTCCTCACAGGGTTTTGAAGGGCCAAAGGGGGACCGGGAAAGCCCAAACCCGGGGGTGAACGGCCCCCCCACCCACCACAGCCTTCAAAAAACACCCAATAAAGCGCACAGCACTATACTAAACCCACACAAACATAAGTAACCTATGGTTACTTATCTATACTGCTGACTTTTTTCCCCCCCAAGGTTCCCCGGTTTCCCCTTTTTTGGCCCCCCTAGTGGGATTCTCCTTTGCTTTTCCATTCTGGGGTTGTGAAAGACCGGGCTTCCCCCTGGAAACCCCCCTCCCCGAAAATCCCCCGGGAAATTCCTACCTTTTCAGCAAATCCCAGGGAAATACCTTCCCTCCACTATCTTTTTTCCCCTTTGTTCTTACAATATATATATATTTTGGGCAAACCCTTTAAAATTTTCCCTTTTTCCCAGGGGAGGTAAAACTTTGAGCCCTTTATTTTTTGGTTTTAAATTTCCCCGAATGCCATACCCCCCAAACTTTGGGAAAATTTTAGGAAACTCTTATTTTCTTTAAAACCCAAACACCCGTATGTTTAAAACAGAGGTTTGACTAGACTTGTGGAAAAAAATGTAGGTGCAAGACATCCCAAAACCCAAATTTTTTTTTTCTAAAAAACCAAATTCCCCATCGCAATTTTCCCACTTTTTGGATAGTCACAGAAAAGAAAAAAACCGTTTTTTTGAGAAAAAAAATATTTTTCCCTGTTTAAACTATACTTGTCGATAGGTTTTCCCTTGAATTACTCAAAGCAAACTGAATATAGTACTTTATTTTTTTTGGGCTAAATTGCAAACAAAAATTTTAAAGTATTTTATCAGGTACAATAAATTTAAACCTAATATTCAGGGCGAAACCAAGAAAATATTTTTGGGCAACAGAGTAAGTTTGTTACTGTAACTTAGTTTTTCAAGTCAAAGAGAGTAGCAATTAAAGAAAACAGAGGGACAGGGATGTATGAATCAAAATGAGGGACTCTCCCTCTAAAAGATGGACGCTTGGTAGATATTCCTATATAAAACTAACCCCTAATCCTAAATTGGAGTTATCATTTTATAAGGGATTTTGGGGGTTTACTTATCGGTCCAACCAGTGTCGGACTGGAGTGTCTAAGGCCCACCAGAGATTTTAGGAGTCCACTGTGCCTCGCTGTCTCTGCCACCTGTACGGTGTCCTGCCCCCGGTTCCCCCTTCAACTTATACAGGGCGGAAGATGAAAAACATCATTTCTAACCTGAAATCAAGATGGGGCCCCCGGGTCCCCCCCCTCAAAACACTTTATAATAAAAAAAAAGGTTTTAAAGAAACATTGTTCCCCCTCCCCGAATGATACTTTATATAAATAAATAGCACAGCTACACAAAACCAGCATCATAAGGCTAAAATTACCAAAAATTCCACTAAGGCCATATACCGCCCCATCATGATCACATTACACCACGACATAGTGACTGAATTATACACGATACCATTACTGAATACAAACCATTAAACTTCAACCAATATTACCACCATACAATGACCCCTTTTGTGCCCCACACAATAAAAATGCTCCTGTTTGTCTTTCAGAATTTTATCTTCTTGTTTGCACCCATATAGTAGGAAAATAAAAACCCCAAATTTTTTAATAAGGAAACCCCACCCCCAAAATTAGGGAACAGATAAGGGGAAACCCCCCTTTTAAGCAAAGGGAAACGGCATTGGTAGGGGAGATAAAAGGCCCCTCGGGAGGTAGGGAGCCACCTTTTAGGGAGGTAAAAAAAAACCCTCAAGGTACCCCCTGTACTAGGGGTTAAAGGACACCTGTTGTAGGAACTTTCCGTAGGGATAAAACACCCCTTTTGTAGGGATAAATTCCTTTCCCTGCAGGGGGTTTTACACCACTTGAAGGAATTAAAAGGCCACTGCATTAAACCACCCCCTGTAGGTATCCCGTCCCTGTAGATAAATTTTTTCCCTGTAGGGATATTTGATGCCCCCTTAGCCGCAAAACACAAACCAAATTTGGGGATAAAAACTATACCTGCCCCCCTAAGCCAAAATACGCCCCCATAAGTATATAATTCCCCCTGAATCATAAATGCTTTCCCCGTAGCTTTAAAATGCATCCCACTGTATCGTAACTTCCACTGTAGGCCTTATACTTCCCCTGTACCCCTTTTACTGCCCCTTTTACCCTTAAAAAATCCACCTGTAATACATGTCCTTTGTCACATCCCCCCCGCATACAAATCCCAAGTACCCTGTATACCCGGGAAAACGCTTTTCTTCCCGAGTTTTCTTTGGGTTTTCTGTCATCAAAAAAAAAATTCTTTGCATTTAAAAAAATTTCATAAACCCAATCTTAAACCAACTGAAAAGTTTTCTACAATTTTATCCTTTCCCAAAAAATTTCCCCCTTTTGGCAGTAGAATACTAAAACCATTCAACATTTAAAAATAAACTATTTATCTAAAACATTAATAAATTTTTTAGTAAAAGCTTCTAAATTTCTATAAACACCCATTCTAACTAAAAAACTGCTTTTAAAATCATTCAATTTCATATAAAAAGTATTTATAAGATTAAAAAACATTAAAATGCTGGAAGCACCCCCTATTGTTTTCATCTTAAAAACATGTAAAAAGCTGGGAAATGCCCTCTATTGGGGTTCATCGAACACATTAAAAAACTGGAAAAACGCTGTCTATTGGGCCCTTTAAACTGAAATACAAGTAAAAAGCTGGAAACGCCCCCTATTGGACTTCATCTGAAACACATGTAAAAAAGGCCGGGGAAACACCCCCCTAAGGGGTTCATCTGAAACCCCATGTAAAAAACTGGTAGCGCCCTCTAATGGGGGCCCTCTGAAACACATGTAAAATTTTGGAAGCTCCCTCTAAGGGCTTTTATTTGAAACACTGTTTAAAAAGCTGGAAAACGCCCTCTATTGGGGTTAACTTTAAAAACATGTTTAAAAAGCTGGAAGCGCCCTTTTATTGGGCTTCATCTAAACACATTAAAAAGGGTGGAAAACCTTTACTGGGGTATTTAATATTTAAAAACGTATCCAAAAACTATCCAAAAACGCACCAACAACGGGGGAAAAATGCCCTCCCAAAAAAACAAATGTAGCTGCTTTTTGGGGTAAAGTTTTTTTTGGGTGCAGTCCTTCCCTTTTGGGAAAAACGGATCGAAAAACGGATCCAAAACGTTGTGTGAACATACCCTAAAGGTAAATGTATCAAATTGGAGGCCATTCAGTTTAGCTTACAGAGGATTGCCCAGACTGAAATCTAGTTTTGCACTTAGGATTCAGGTCAAAATGTAATTAAATCTTAGCAGTTTGATTCGGGTCAGTGGAACCTTAATTTTTAACAACTTTTGCCAAAAAAAAAATCATCATTAAACCCCAACTCAAAATTTAAGGGTTTGGGGGTTTTTAAAAAAAGGGGTTTTTTTCCCCGGTTTGAATTGGGGTTTAAATTTTCCCGGCACGCTGTTCCAACTCCCCACTAATTCATGGCCCCAAAGCACATATCCAAAACCCCACAAATACCCAAATATCTCTCAGGTAGGGCAATCCTGAAGATAGAATAGCTGCAACCTCCACACTTAAGAAATTACAACAATTATGGAAGTCGCATAGGGCCCAAAAAAATTCCCCAAAAAAATTTAAATTTTTTAAAGATAAATATTAAAAAAAACCTTAAAAAAGGGAAAAAGCCCCCCAATTTTTTTTTTTTCTTTTTAAAAACAACCCCGGGTTTCCCTATTCTTTTCCTCTCTTTCGTTTTTTTTTTCCTGATTGTAATTTCCTATTCGGCCGTCAAAATATGATTGTGCGGAAGACTTCTTGCTTGCAAATGCTTTAACACAGTCAAGAGATACTTTTCAGCACTTCATGCCCATAGGATTCTTAAGACAGATTTTTATCCCCTAAATTGTATAGGGAGGTTTTTTAACTGTGGAAAAGGGGGGGAAGGGGACTGTGACATCTCTTCTTGTGACTGGGGATTCGGGGTTATCTGTACACAAGGTGTCTCCTTTCAGTTTGACCCTTTTACTGGGCAGACTGCTGAAAAGCTCTCTAAACAGAACAGGAAGTGTCAGACTATTATTAGGCTTAGTGGCCAAAGTGAAAACTGCAGGACTTGAGAATTATTAAAAAAATATTGAAAGTGATATGGAAAATTAAAAAAAAACATAACCAAAAATTCCTAAAAAATGTGTTTAACATAAAAATGTGAGTTACACAATAAGTCATTTTTTGATGACACATTCCCTTTAACTTAATAATAATGTGGTGTTGGAAGTGACGTCAGTTGGAAGTGACCTCGGAGCGACAATGCCGCAGGATTGGAAGCACTAGGTACATTAACCTATGTAAACCCAGTACAAAAAATCCTAACCTAAGTAAGGCTATGGTTATGCTTACAGTCAGAATTAGGATAAAAGTGAAAAACATTCAGGTTCTGAACATCCTGAACCTCAATTTTTTCACAAGTTTGGTCAAATCAGTGTTAACCAAAACAGGAACAGCAATGAGCAACACTAGTGGGTACAAACCCTCAGATGTGAGTGAGGGGCATTACCGTAGATCTGCTGGTTTTCAGTCCTTGAATTTAAGATGTAAATGTTCCCATTCACTGGCAGCAAAGAGACATCATAAAAAAGTGAGGAGTTGGAAAACAAATTATGCCCGGCATGGCACGGGATTATTGTAACCTAGAGAGACAAAATGTCAGGCTGGGGAGGCCGCTTGGATGAGGGCTGGATAGAGCGACCCCTTGGGAAGGGTTTATAGGGATATGGTGGCTACAGGTGTAAATGTGCCGGAACAGGCGGTTTGGTGGCTATTTTGCAGGAAATGTTTCTAATCATGAACAGCAAGCAGAGATCTTAAAAAACAGGTCTAATAGAAAGTTAAGGACTTAAAAAGGTTGTCTCACTACAAGGATTGCTACTTTTTTTGTTAAAGATCTTGCAAAAACAAGTCACTTTGCAATATTTGTCCATTAAAAAGTGTCCCACCTATTCCTAGATATCCCTCTTGTATGGGCTGCATCAGCGCTCAGGTTGCTATAGCTACAGACCTGTTCAATCTCCCGATAAGTCGCCAACACTGGTTCTATAGCATCCCCAGACCTGGCTTCTACTGCAGCCTAGTGAAAGCCAGAAAACACGCCCCTGAATTCACAGTGAAGACAAGAAAATAGGACTGAGGTAAGAAGAATCAATGTAGTGAGACAACCCCTTTAATGGTGTTGATACCTGCCGACTGTCCACCCCTGACGCTGACGTCTGCTCAATTCGGCAGTCCCTCTCCTGTGTTCTATAGTCTGTTGCTCCTGGCTGATTTGGTTATAGAGATATGTGACCACCTAGTGTTCTCAATTTGCCACCACCGCTGAGATGGATGTGTTTCTCGTCTAATTAGGACAAGCAATTTGGAAATAAGTGGGACTCAGTTTGATACAATCAGAGTTGTCATTGTTACCGTAATGGCTCCAGCCTCCTCTCGTGAAGCCATTGGCTTTCCATTCCCTTCAATGCACTGGACCCTGTATTGTATTACACATTTATTCACTCTTACTCTTGCTCAGTCCTGAAATTTCGAAACTCTTTTTGACTGAAATAGTCTGGCTGGAGTCATCGCATGGAGCGAAGCGCCTGGCAGAGATATGTACTCAGCTGGAAAGCCCCCCGCCGAGCACGTCTCCAAGAGAGACATCAGGGACTCGGTCTATCAGTGTCTGGATGACCTCTCATCGTGTAGTCTCCATGAGCGCTTATTACAGCAACTCGTGTGTGAGCTTGTTCACTCCATCCGCACAAGCCCAAAAAATAAATCTCATCTTTCATCTGCCTGAAGTTACAGAGAGATCACTGCATGAGCTTTTATTTGTATTTTTTTTATTAGACTGAAGACCCCTTGTTCTTGGGATTGGAAACCCTTGATAATCTCATGGCCGTTTCTGCAGGTGGGCCTCAGCCATCTTTATATACAGCAACAGTTCTCTTTCTCAGATCCTCAGACAGATCTTTGCCTCTGCTATGGGCAGGGCCACCGTAAAGGCAGTACAGGGGGTACTACTGTACGGGACCTGGTGAAATAAGGGGGCCCGCTGCAAGCAGGCACCCGGGGCACTGAGGTGGTGGGGGGTGCAGTCATTTTGCACATTGATGCCGCCAACCTGTTAACTTTTACATCCGAAAAAATTGGGAAAAAACCCCCAAAATTTTAAAACCCCCCTTTTCCCCCCTTTTTTCTTTTTTTCCCCCTTTTTTCAATTTTTTCCCCTTTTTTTTTTTTGGGGAAAAAGGGTTTTTTTGCCACCACCCGGAAAAAAGGTTTTTTTTAAAAAAAAAAATTCCCCCCAAAAAAATTTTTTTTTTAAAAAAAAAAACCCCCCAAAAGTTTTTTTTTAAAACCCCCCCAAAAAAAAATTTTTTTTAAAAAAAAAAAAATTTTTTTTTTTTTTCCCCCCTTTTTAAAAAACCTTTTTTCCCGGGGGGAAAAAGGTTTTAAAAACCCCTTTTTTTTAACCCCCCCCCCCCCAAAAAAGGGAAAAAACCCTTTTTTTTTTTAAAAAAAAAAAAATTTTTGGGGAAAAAACCCTTTTTTTTTCCCCCAAAAGAAAAACCCAAAAAAAAAACCCCCCCTTTTTCCCCAAAAAAAGGGGGTTTTTTTTTGGGAAAATTTTTTTTTTAAAAAAAAAAATTTTTTTAAACCCCTTTTTTTTTTTGGGGGGGCCCCCCCTTTTTTTTAAAAAAAAACCCCAAAATAAAACGGGGGTTTTTTAAAGGGGGGCCCCAAAAAAACCGGGGGAAAAATTTTCCAAAAAAAACCCCCCCAAACCCCCCAAAAAGGGGGGGGGGGGCCCCCCCCCCCCTTTTTTTTTTTCCCGTCCCCCTTTTTTCCCCCCGGGCCCCGGGTTGGGGGTTTTTTTTCCCGGGGGGTTTTTTTTGGGAAAAAAATTTTTTTTTTTAAAAAATTTTTTTCCCCCCAAACCCAATTTTTTAACCAATTTTTAAATTTCCCTTTTTTTTTTTTTGGGGGCCCCCTTTTAAAATTTTTTTTTTTCCCCCCCCCCCTTTTTTTCCCCTTTAAAAAAATTTCCCCCAAAAAAAGGGGGTTTTTTGGGGGGCCCCCCCCCAAAAAAAGGGGGGGGGGGGGGGTTTTTAAATTTTTTGGGTTTTTTTAAAATTTTTTGGTTTTTTTTAAAAAAAAAAACCCCAAAAAAAACCCCGGGGAATTTTTTTTTTTAAAAAAAAGGGAAAAAAAAGGGGGGGGGTTTTTTTTGGATTTTTTTTTTTTGGGGTTTTAAAAAGGGCCCAAAAAACCCCCAAAAAAAGGGGGGCCCCTTTTTTTTCCCCCCAAATTTTGGGATGCGTGTTGGATGCTTTTGGACCAAATTGGAAAAATTTTTGGGGGGTTTTTTCCCAAAAAGGGGAAAACCCCAAATTTTTCCCCCCCCTTTAAACCCCCCTTTTTTTTCCCCCCTTTTTTCCCCCCGGGGGTTTCCGGGGTTTGGGTTTTTTAAAACCCATTTTTTTGGGTTTTGGGGGCTATATTCCACCTAATAAATCAGCTCCAGTTACAGGGGAAATCAATAAAAGTAAAATCTAAATGTAAAAATACCCCCCCCCCCCCAAAAGGGTTTGGGGGGTTTCAACATACTTTTATTAAAAAGAAAAATAAAAACCCCCCAAAAAAATTTTCAAAAAAAGGGTAAAAAAAAAAAACGGAAATCCCAAATTGGGCCCCTTTAAACTTTGTCCTAAAAATTTTTTACACCTGCAGTATTTCCAAAAAGTCAGTACAAACCCCCTAAGTATGTTAAAAAAAATTTTAAAAATTTTCTTTTTATGGGGGCAAAAACTGGGAAAATTTTTAACCTTTTATATAAAGCCCCATTAAATCATGTTTTCAGCCCTTTGATAACAGTGTAAATTTTGGGGTGTCAGTGTCAGGGTTTTGGCAATTCTTAAAGCCCCGGCCCTTTTTATATAAAACAAAAAAAAATTCCCCTTCTTTAGATCCCCAGAAATGATCTTTTCCCCTGCTATGGGCATGGCCCCCCGTAAAAAGGGAGTACAGAAAGGGAAAATCCTGTACGGGCCGTGCAAACAGGGAACCCTTTTTTTTCCCTTATAGAAATGGGGCCCCGAGGTTGAGGGGGATAAAAACAGAAACAAGAACATTTTTTTCCTTTTTGTTTGGGAAAAGTAGGTTTGGGGGTCCTTTTTGCTCTCCCGGGGTTTCTAGGGGTTCTCTGATATATTGGAAAGGAAAATTTTTATACCTTTTATTATTGCCCTTTTTTTCTGCTGCTGGTTTTATTTTAATTTGGTGGTGGGGGCCCCCTCCCCATTTTGCTATATGTATAAAGGGTAAATATAGAAAAGTGGGGAAAAAACCCTTTTCCCGCACAAACACCATGACAATCAGTGCAGGAGATTCCCCCACCCGCTGCCCGTGGGAAACAAGCTCTGTTCCTGGGAAAAAAATCAGGCCCCAAAAAATTTTAAGGGTGTGTTAAAATTCCCCGGGAAAGGGTTGAAACCATACCCCCTCACCGGATTTAAAACCCGCAGCCAACCCTGACACAGGAGGGCAGAGTAAAATAGCAATTTACACAGTGCACCCTCCGGGCCCTCTTTACACATGCGGCGGTGGGCAGGGGTAATGTACATTCTGCTGCAGGGGATATGAATTTATCATGTGCAGGTTTTGTTTTCTGCAGCAGAATTGGACCTGGCCAGTATAGCAGGGCTGCTGTAATGCTGAAGCTGCTATATGTTGCAGAGCTTCAGTAATTTATCAGCTGCAGCAGAGCCGAGTTTGTCAGTTGTAGCAGAGCAGTGTTGTGCTTTGGATTTGGTTAAATGTCAGACTTGACGCAATTTAGTACCTAGTTACAAATTTTGGTAAAAATTATGCACAAAAAAATCAACCCTAACTAGTGTAAAGGCTAGAAATTTTAGGAGTTTTAAGGGATTACATTTACCTGGTTATCTTACCTTCCAGCGTCACTCTGGATCCTGCATCACCAGAGGCCTTGCTTTGCTCCTGACACCGCACCACTGACTGTGACCATATACCTAGAGTTAAGGTTTTTAGAGTGTTGTAGGGGTTAACCTACCTTCCAGCGTTGCTCCAGGCCTGTTGCAGCTCTTGCTGTGGCATGATTTCTGGTGCAACTTTCCAATATCATTTTTGGTTTCCCTATGTTTTGGAAACCAGAAGTGGTGTCAGATGAGACCTATTATGTCCAACATCACATCTGATGTCACTTCTATTTTCTGCAATAGAGGGATAAGCCAAAAGTGATCTCAAACGGTTGCACTGGAAATGACGGCTGTGCGTCCGAGGACAGGCAGTGGCGTGATGAGGTCATTACATCGCGCCACTGCCAGCTGATCAGCGCTAAGAGGACCCGGCGGCCCCGCAGTGTTGGACCTGGGGCCATTCAGACACTGTCCTCGGGGCAGGGAGCGCTCGCTCTCTGCTCCGCAGAAGCGCTCAGCTGTGTGTGCGTCCAGCGGACGGACATGCAGCTGAAGGGCCAGTCGGTGCTCCAGGCCCAGCGCAGAGGCCTGGAGCCCGGGAGGTTCGGGGCACAGGCAGTTTTATCCGGGGCACAAGCCCCGAATAAAACTGCCTAGCGACGCCCCTGGACCTCACACCTAGTACACCCCCGCAGGAACCTACAAAACCTCAACCTTCACACTCTCTCTGACTCTCTTGCACCTCTCTCTACCATATCCTCATTTGCTGATCCGGACGCAGCCACCACATTCTATAACAACACAATCTCCTCCACACTCGACTCAGTCGCTCCCCTCACACACAACAGAACCCGCAACATCAACAGACAACCCTGGCACACAGACTCCACTAAACAGGCGAGCTTCCAGAATTGCTGAACGCCGCTGGAAGAAAAGCCGCTCCACCGACGACTTCACCTTATACAAACAATCACTGCATACATTTAAATCTGCACTCACCTCAGCCAAACAGGATTACTTCACCACCCTCATATCCTCCCTGTCTCACAACCGCAGACAACTATTCAACACTTTCAACTCTCTCCTTCGCCCCCTAGAACCTCCTCCCACATCTTTCCTATCAGCAGATGATTTTGCCACTCATTTCTTAAATAAGATCAACCTCCTCAGAGAAAGCTTCACCCAACAGTCCCCACTGCCCACCTCTATACCCCTACCATCGCCACCACCCACCCTTACCCTGACACAGTCCCCAGTGAACACTTCCATAACATTCTTCCATAACCCTATTAAATATTTACAAAGTTACAGGGGGACATGTATGAACCTGGCACCAGCTTGCCCCAAGGGG